>OX451736.1:206950629-207188091 GCA_948472305.1 Vicia faba
TTTTTGGTACGTTTGACCATGACATATAGCAGTGAGCCTCTTTTCGTCAATTAGGTTTAACTGATCAAGTCGAGTCTGGATCCAGTCATCTTCGCTCAGATCTGCATCCTTCATTATCCGGAGAGAGGGTATCTGGACTTCAATCGGCAAGACTGCCTCCATGCCGTAGACCAAGGAAAAGGGAGTTGCCCCGGTTGACGTTCTTACTGAGGTACGGTACCCATGAAGAGCGAACGGTAACATCTCGTGCCAATCTTTATAGGTCACTGTCATCTTCTGCACAATCTTTTTGATATTCTTATTAGCTGCTTCTACAGCCCCATTCATCTTCGGCCGGTAAGGAGAAGAGTTGTGGTGCTGTATCTTGAACTGCTCGCAGAGCTCAGTGATCATCTTATTATTAAGATTGGTACCATTGTCCGTAATGATCCTCTCTGGTACACCGTATCAACATATCAGGTTATGTCGAATGAACCGTGCCACGACATTCTTGGTTACAGTGGCGTAGGAAGCTGCTTCAACCCACTTTGTAAAGTAATCAATCGCTACCAGGATGAAGCGATGCCCGTTGGATGCCGTAGGTTTAATCTCGCCGATCATATTAATGCCCCACATTGCAAAAGGCCAAGGTGCAGTCAAGACATTCAGAGGAACTGGAGGAACGTGCACCTTATCTGCATAAATCTGGCACTTATGACATGTCCGAGAATTTTGGTAACAGTCGGCTTCCATTGTGGACCAAAAATATCCCGCCCGAAGGATTTTCTTTGCCATGGTGTGTCCACTGGAATGTGTTCCGAAGGTACCTTCATGCAGTTCTGCCATGATCCTTTCTGCTTCAGTCTTATCCACGCAACGCAGTAAGGTCGAATCATGGTTTCGCTTGTAGAGAATGCCATTGCTGAGGAAGAACTTTACTGCGAACCTTCTCAGAAACTTTTTGTCATTGACAGATGCACCTTCGGGATATTCTTGAGCTTCCAAGTACCTCTTCACCTCATGATACCAGGGTTTTTCAGTTACCATCTCAGCCTCAAGATCACAACAATATGCAGGTTCGTCCAGTTTCCAGATAATGATCCGGGGAGCTTCGTTGTCCCATTTGACTTTGAACATAGAAGACATCGTAGCCAGCGCGTCCGCCAACTGATTCTCCTCTCTTGGGAAGTGTTCAAAAGTTATCTCCGTGAAGTGGGGAATCAACGTCAACACACATTCTTTGTAAGGGATAAGGTTTGGGTGTTTCGTATCCCACTCACCTTTGATCTGATTGATCACGAGAGCGGAATCTCTGAAGACACTCAGAAACTTGATCCTTAAGTCAATCGCGGCTTGAAGACCCATGATGCATGCCTCATACTCCGCCATGTTGTTGGTGCAGTTAAAACATAGTCGGGCGGTAAGTGGAGTATGAGTGCCTTGAGGGGATATGATCACAGCGCCGATACCGTTACCCAAAGTGTTGGAGGCTCCATCAAAGTGCATAGACCATAGGGATCCTTCCTCGGGTCCTTCATCCGGTCCAGGTACTTCACAATCAGTCACTACCATGATGTTCTCGTCGGGAAACTCAAAGTTCATTGACTGGTAGTCGTCTACTGCCTGGTGTGCCAAATGGTCTGGCAATACACTTCCCTTGATTGCTTTCTGAGTCATGTACTGGATGTCGTATTCTGTCAAGATCATTTGCCATCTTGCTATTCTCCCAGACAGAGCAGGCTTTTCGAATATGTACTTGATCAGATCCATTTTTGAAATCAACAGAGTAGTGTGAGTCAGCATATACTGTCTCAGCCGGCGAGCAGCCCATACCAAAGCCCAGCAAGTTTTCTCGAGCAGTGAGTATCGGGTCTCACAGTCGGTAAACTTTTTGCTAAGGTAATAAATGGCATGCTCTTTTCGGCCAGACTCGTCATGCTGCCCCAACACACACCCCATTGAGCTGTCAAGTACCGTCAGGTATAGTATTAGAGGTCTCCCTTCAACTGGTGGCATAAGAATGGGTGGTTCTTGGAGATACTCTTTGATTCTACCGAAAGCGGCCTGACATTCATCATTCCAATGTACTACTTGATCTTTCTTCAGCAGCTTGAAGATTGGTTCACAGGTAGCAGTTAGGTGCGAGATGAATCGGGCAATGTAATTCAGACGTCCTAGAAAGCCTCTGACTTCTTTCTCTGTCTTGGGAGCTGGCATCTCTTGTATGGCTTTCACCTTGGCAGGGTCCACTTGAATACCTTTGTCGCTTACGACGAAGCCTAGCAACTTTCCAGATCTTACCCCAAATGTGCACTTGTTTGGGTTCAACCTCAGCTTGTACAACTTCAGACGGTCAAACAGTTTCCGTAGATGGTCAAGGTGTTCCTCCTCAGTTTGGGACCTTGCAATCATATCGTCGACGTATACTTCAATCTCATGATGGATCATGTCATGAAATAAAGCAACCATGGCACGTTGGTAGGTTGCCCCAGCATTTTTCAGTCCAAAAGGCATGACCTTGTAGCAAAAGGTGCCTCACTGAGTAATAAAAGTGGTCTTCTCCATGTCTTCAGGAGCCATCTTGATTTGATTGTAACCGGAGAACCCGTCCATGAAGGAGAATACTTTATGCTGAGCAGTATTGTCAACCAGAACGTCGATATGTGGTAGGGGAAGTTATCCTTGGGGCTTGCCCTGTTCAAATCCCTGTAATCGACACACATTCTGACCTTACCATCTTTCTTTGGCACTGGAACCACGTTGGCAACCCACTTAGGGTAAGAAGTCACTGCTAGAAACCCGGCATCAAATTGTTTCATAACCTCAGCCTTGATTTTCTCGGACATCTCTGGATGCATACGGCGGACCTTCTATTTAACCGGAGGGCAGTCTTCCTTGGTAGGTAGGTGATGAACCACAATGTCGGTATCCAACCTAGGCATGTCTTCGTAGGACCAGGCAAAGATTTCCACATAATCATGCAACATCTGAATCAACCGTTGTTTCACGCTGAGCTCCAGATTGGCACCAATCTTGACTTCCTTTCTGTCTGTCTCAGTACCCAGATTTACCGTTTCCACTGGCTCTTCATGTGGCTGAATGGCCCTCTCTTCCTGGAATAACAGTCTTGCAAGCTCGCCAGGCACCTCGCAATCATCTTCACCTTCGTCTTCGGCTAAGTTGATCGGATTTTCGAAGTCATAACTGGCAGTAGCAGAGTCGTTACCAGTGAGATCCAGAGTGGATTGAAACCTGTATAAGTGAGTGTGTGTAAATACAACTGTTTTGCAATAAAGAAAGAAAGACAGGGAGCACAAGATTTGAAAATGTAAAAAACGTCCAATGCTTTTATTCATGATATATGAAAGTGACAAACAAAAGCCCTCACAAATAAAACCATGGTGCCCCGGGTAAGACACCGGGCCATAAAGTTTAGAATTATTATTTGTTACAAATCCAAAACAAAGAAGTTCATTACTGGGTGACAAAATTAATAGGTGTAAAGTCTTTTGCAGTCAAGTTGCTAGGTCCACTGTTGGTCGTTGGGTAGATCCAGCTGTCGAATTCAGATTCGTCTGCTTCGTCCTCAATAGCATTCACTCTCGGGTAGGTGATGAATACAGGAGGTCTTCCAATCCTTGCCTTGCGCACAGCCTTCTGAGCTTCTACAGTGAAACCCAACCCAAACTTGTCAGTTTTTGGAGTAAAATCAGGAAGCCTGCCCCAGTTTGCGCACTCACCCTTCTCGATCACAGCCCGGGCGTCCTTTAAGGAGGCCATCCTCAAAGGAGAACCCTCTTCAGTCACTGTCTCTGCTGTTGCCAATGTCTGAGGTACCTCTTCAAAATGTTGAAAGGGGGTCTCAATGAATTCCCCGTCCATTTCCACGTACCGGAACGAGTTGAGGTGGCTGACCATGTATTCCTCTTCCCCTTGCACTGTTATGATCTTCCCCCTGACCGGGTACTTGAGCTTCTGATGTAAAGTTGAAGTCACAGCTCCAGCCTTGTGGATCCACGGGCGACCCAGCAAACAAGAATATGATAGACGGATGTCCATCACATAGAATTTTGAATCAAATACCTGCGAACCAACCTTGATCGGGATGTCAACCTCACCATGCACCATCCTTTTGGACCCGTCAAAGGCCTGGACAACGATGTTACTTGGTTTGAGCTCTAAAACCTCACAGTCCAGCCTATCTAGGGCTTTCTTGGGCAGCACGTTTAATGAAGAACCAGTCTCAACCAGCACATGAGCAAGAGTAGTGCCCTTGCATTCAATGGAGACATGCAGGGCATCATTGTGGTTCTTTCCCTTGGCCGTCAGATCAGCATCAGAGAAACCCAGACCGTTATCAGCAGTTAAGTTGGCCACACAGTCGGTGAATTGATCAGCAGACGTTTCTTGTGGTACGTGGGCCGTCTTCAGGAAAGCAATCAGGGCCTTGGCATGGGCCTCTGAACACAGCAACAGTGATAGCATGGAGATTTTAGAAGGGGTGTGCCCCAGCTGTTCAACGACGTTGAAATCACTTTTCTTTATAATTTTGAGGATCTCTTCCATCTCTTGCTTGGAAGCCTCAACAGTGGTCTTTGGTGCCTCCGTCCGGGCAGGCACATCAGCAGCAATCCCCTTGCCCCGAGCGTCAGATGACTCGGCAGCAGGGGTAGGAACTTGATCAGGGGGGGAAATAGGCACACTGGTGGGTGTGATGACAAGAGGCCTCTGAATTACTGGAGGAGCAATGTCTGGTGAGAACAGTCTTCCATTACGAGTGACCTTAGCAGGCCCAGTGATGTTGGTTACACCGGTGTCAGTATTGAACTCTTGCTTCACTCCCAGAACATAAACATCTGCCCCATTGTGCCATGGGACAGCTTTATCAGACTTGTAGGGGATGGGCCCCGGAACAGTAATGGTTATAGGAGAAATATTGTGAACAGGCATAATTTTGATAGGCTTCTTCGAAGGAGCCTTGGAAGGGTTGTTGAAAATGGTAACAATTGAAACTTCTTCAACAGGGGCAGCAGGAACGGCAGTCTTTTTGAACAAGATCTCTTTACTATCCATCAGGTTTTGGACGCCTGATTTCAGCAAAGAACAACCAGCAGGGGAATCAGCACATAAAGGGCAACCTTTGCTACATCCCGGAAATAAACCGGCTAGCAACAAGTTCCTCTTAACGGTCAGCAGCGGAGTAGCAACATCATCCACAGAAGCTACATACAAATCCTCCTCAACAGCGTTCACTCCATGCTGGGGCATGGGAGCGGTCACAACATTTGGCCTTTCGGGCGCCTCGAATTGTATCTCCTTAGCATCAATAAGGTCCTGAACCTTATTCCTTAGGGCCCAACAGTCATCAGTGGAATGTCCCGGGCTATCAGAGTGATAAGCGCAGCGGGCATTAGGGTTGTACTTCGGAGATGCTGTGTTTACCATCTTCGGAGCCTCCTTGACAGTTACCAGGCTAGTTGACAGCAGTTGCGGCAGGATCTGAGAGAGAGTCATGCTGAGCCTAGTATACTGCCTTTTGGGCCTCTCAGCTCTGAGCTGGTTGTATTGCTGAGGAGAAGCAGCAGGCTTAGAGATAACCACCACGTTGACAGCTTGGCAGCGTTTTGGTTTGTTTTGCCTCCTGGGACCGTACACAACACTGGCCTCCTTTTTGAAGGGCTTCTTTTCAGTATTTGAGGAGACACCCTTCTGTATCTTCCCTGATTTTATACCAGCTTCGATCCTCTCACCAGTCAAGATCAGATCAGTAAACCCAGCAGAGGAATTACCAATGAGATGATTGAAGAATGGACTGGATAGGGTCCCCAAGAACATGTCCACTAGTTCTCGATAAGTCAACGGTGGCTGCACCCTGCCAGCCAGATCTCTCCATTTCTGTGCGTACTCCTTAAAACCTTCACCCGTTCCCAGTGACATACCCTGGAGTTGGGTACGCGTGGGAGCGAGGTCGGAATTATATTGATACTGCTTGTAAAAAGCAGTGGCCAAATCCTCCCAGTTACGAATGTTGGTTCCATCCATCTGATAGAACCATTCGAGATGAGTCCCTGAAAGACTCTCCTGGAAGAAGTGGATCCATAAGTTCTTGTCTGCTGTGTAAGGCTGGATCTTCCTTACATAAGAACGGAGGTGTATCTTAGGGCAGGAAGCCCCGTCATACTTCACAAAGGCAGGCGCCTTGAACTTGTGTGGGATCACCACCCCAGAAGATAACCCCAAGTCTCCGAAATCCAACCCAGGCACACGTTGAATCTCCATAGCATTTAACCTGTCCTCCAGTTGCTTGTACCGGTCCTCAGCAGGAGGGTACTGTTCATCGTTGAAGTCTGTCTCAGTGTCAGAGACCACAGGACTAGGGACCTCTCTCCCTTGATGACTGCCTTCCCCCACAGATGGAGTAGTCCTCTCAGCTTCATTTTGCAGCGTATTCCCGAGTCTGCGCCCAGTGTTGAATAGCACAATCCTCTTCTTCTTCTTATTCTTCTTCAGGAGCAAAGCCTTCAGCTCTTGTTGTCCATGGGCAAAGTTCATGACCATCTCCTGGAATTGGGCGTTTTGGGCCTGGAGGGCCTTGATAGCTTGCTCGGTAGTGAGTTCAGGATTCATGATGCTTGAGTGCTGAAATAAACAGCGAAGAAGATTAAGCAACCTGTAGAAAAAGGGGTACCTGTTATGCACATGATGCATGATATGCTATTTATGCAATGCATTCAAGGGTTCGAAAGTTCAAATTCGTTGTAGCCAAAAAAGAACACACTTTTTATTAGGAAATAATTTGTTCAGTACATCAAGGCCTCATGGGCAAAACATTACAAAATAATTAATCCCAAAAGACACTGCGCATCCTCTTTGGAGCAATGTAAGTGTTGAGAGTCTTTTCCTCGTGCAGTAGACGCGTGAGCTCCAAGACCTTCTTCTCACTGGCATGTAGACTGGTTTCAAGAGAATTCCGTTCTTCCTTGAGTTGGATCCAGCTTTTCTGCATTTCTTCCCAGGATGTAGGCATGTCAGGATGTTGAATGGTGTAGGGCACCTCTCCTTCCAAGACTGGCTCTTTGATCACAGGGAGAACATGAGGATATGGCATCACCAGCTTCTGGGAGCGGGCCCGTACCCACTTGAGATAAGGCTCCAGGGGGGTGGAGTTCTTGTGCCCCAGTGTCTTGTTGTCTACCCTGTTGGGCATCCTCCAAGCTCTGATAAATCTCTGGTGAAGTCCTTGTGCATCATTATCGAAGTCAAAAACTATGTCAGGAATCAGCATATCCTGAGGGCCATCCCTCCGAGCATATCCAAACTGTCTCAAGGCCAGACAGGGGTTGTAAGTAATACCTCATCTGATTCCAAGTAAAGGAACATTAGGAAACTCCCCGCAACGATCAATGATAGTGACGTCTTCTCTGGATCGAGAACACCAATGTATATCAGCATGCGTAAGAGTCATTAATCGTTGTGACCATCTCAAACCCCACTCGTTCTTTAAAACTAATTGTGGAAGGTGCGAAATAAACCACCTTCCCAGGAGAGGAGTGCAGCACATAAGAACACCTCTTTTTCTCATGGTTCGAGTGTAACATGAGTGAAGGATGTCCCCAAGCAACGTAGGTATGGGATTCCTGGACATGAAGATCTTGACAGCATTGATATCTATAAGTTGATCTGGCTTAGGGAACAGCACCAACCCATAGACAAGGAGGGCTACAACTTCTTCAAAGGCTTGTAGGTCAAGGGAATTCCAACACTCTTGGGCCTTCTCGAACAGAAACTTTGCCAAGAACCCTTTGATACCACTTTTGGTTTCCCAATGTCCCTTGATGTCAGATGGTTGTAGGCATAATGATTTAGCAACCTCTTCAAGTTTTGGTTCCCTTTCCGTACCGTTGTAGGGTAGTTGACTAAGGATAGGGATCTTCAGAAGCTGAGAGAACTCTTCCAGTGTAGGCACCAGTTGATAATCCAGGAAAGTAAAGCAGTGGTGCAGAGGGTCGAAGAACTGGAAGAGGACCTTTATCATATCTTCCTCAATGTTGGTGTTGACCAAGCTGATGATTCTCCCATGTTTCTCACTGAAAGAAGAGCTCTCGGGAATCCTGGATATAAGTTCCTTAAGCTGAGGAGGGATCCTTACAAGGCTGATCTGAATTGTCTTTCTGTGGATAGTTTCCATGTCTTATAAAACAATAACAAAGATGAAGATTCGAACCCCTGAAACGGTTAGTCAATGCATATGATGCTGTATGATGTTATGATGCTATGATAAAAACACACCACAAATATCCACAAAAAGCAAACATGGTAAGGCACACAAGTCACACAAGACAGCCCTTAGAGTTTAGGCCAGCATGGGGTCTAGGTATTACCCTCTTGAAGTTGGTGGGCTCAAACCTGTCCTATCAAAGTAACCGGGTTCTAAGGAGCTCAATATCATTGGATTGTTTTCTGTGTTCATCGTTTCGATTTAGCCACTGAACTGGCAATCAAAATATCCCAAGAAAACAACCCTCAACTGAGTGTAGTATCGAGTATCAACCAACTTCGGACTGCACCATAGTCAGTTATCTCACTACCCTAAAGAGGCCAGGATGGTTCAATTAAGGTTCCTAAGGTCAGTTGATGCTTCACGACACCACGCGGCGGCCCCGTACTCTCCTTGACTTGACTCAAGGGTTACCGGTACTCACCAAAGTGCCACATCAACGTAGCAGACTGCTTCAACCGTGTCGGTATACCCCGCACAGTTCCCTCACAGTCTTGTTGCTACTTTCTAAGAAGGTATCCCCCAGATCCGGGTTAGGATCTATAGAACTCCCAAGACAGGCCCAATAATATTAAAGCAAGCAAAACAAAGCAATTGAAAACACAAGTATGAGCTATCCTAAGGTACACCTCACTTTAAGCATCCCCAGCAGAGTCGCTAGTTCTGTGATCGGTGGGAATGAGAACTGACTGTTTTTAGCTGGTTTCGCGAAATGTCGCGGTAAGCAAGAGTCACCACCGTCTTTTATTTTCTCCAAAATGGACAGGACAAAAGCACAGCAAAATTCCTTATGAGAATGTTTCTCGGTTCGGGAGGTAGATTTATAGAAAGGGAAGGTGTTAGCACCCTTTCTATCCATGGTTATCCATGGGCTCTTAGATACTTGCTCTTATGTTTTCAAAAATTTGTTTGCTTTTCAAATGTGTGTGGATTTTGAAAAAGTTTCTTTGAAAGATTTCTGAATAACTCTTGTATCTGTCCTCAAGAGTGTTTGAAAAATTTGTTTTGAAAGCTTTTGAAAGTGTAAGGTGTGAAAAGTATTTTGTTTGTTTTTTTTTTAAAAGAGCAAGTATCTATGAGTCATCTACCTACCCTAAGGAATTAAGTTGTGTAAGTGTCCTTTAGGTAGTGCCATCCCACCATTGAGAGGTAGGTAGCACCACCGTTGGAGGTGTTCGGGTCAATTCGATTGTAGGGGTAGTGTGGTCACCAAAGCAACAGTAGGACACCTTAAAAGCTACCCTTATGTCCTTGATCCTTTTTTAATCCGAGGCAACCGTTTCGAGGCAACTGTTTCGAGGCAACTGGATCATGGACATAAGGAGCGCTAAGACGTCCTATACTTGACAACCACGTTTCGAAGGCAACGAGTGAGGCGTACCCTAGAAGTGGTGTGTGCATTGTGTGTTGTATTCAGTTAATGTTTGTCTTTGTAATTAGTGAGCTACGGGTTGTTTTTATTTACATACATTCTTTCATGCAAGTTTAGCAGTTAAGGGGTGCGGAAAGTAAATTGCAGAAATGTAAATCCTACGCTATTACAAGGCGCGGGTCTATAATCGCCAAAAATTACAAAGACCCGTTTTTTGGTAAATAAATACGGAAATTAAATAAAGCGATAAACCTATTTAACTATTACATCCTTGAAGGCAATTACATAATAATCAAATAAAGTAAATGCGCGTGAATAAAAAATTGAATCGGAATGTTCTAAGGGTGTTGACCCTTTTTAGAAAAAGAAAAGAAATTGATTTTTTTGGTCTTTTTGTAATTAAAGTGAAATTAAAGCTAATTAATGACTAATTAATTAATTTAATTAAAAGAAAATATTTTTTGTTTTTTTATGTTTTTATGAAATAAAATAAAAAAAGAAATAAAATTCTAGGTTAACCTAATTCTAAATCTATTTTAATTATTAAAAAAAAAAGTTAAAATGGCCTAATTAAAAAAAAAACTAATTCAATTATTGTTTATTTACCAAATAAAATAATAATAATAAAAATGATGTTAATTCTATTTTTTTTTATTTTTATGAAAATATGTTAATTAATTTAATTGTTAATAATAAAAGAAATAATTAAAAGGTTAGCAATTAAAAATAAGAGAAAATAACAAAACAAAAATAAAAAAAAGGAAGTAAAAACCAAGGGGGTGTGGGCCAAATAGGAGGTTTATTGAAGCAATCCAAGCCCACTGAAATCTAAGCCACGTTTGACTTTTTTGATCACCTATGCCCACGTGGACTCTAGAGTATGGTGTGCTAGCCTTCTGGACCTTTGGATCTGCATGGAAGGACACATGGCTGCTTGGATCTGTGAGGTTTATTGTGAGTCCTCCTTGGAATGCTGCACAAGAACGTTTAAGAAAAAATAACATTTGGAAATATGGGGGACCTGGGAATCGAACCCAGGTCCCAAAGGTGCTTGGCCATGTCCCCAACCACTGAAGCATTCATACGCGTTTGTTATTGAAATAGAAAAGAAATAAAATATTGAACGAAATCGTTATATGCTGGAAAATCAAAAAAGACGCGCCACGTTTGAATCCGCCACTCACATGCTGCCACGGCTTTGTCTTCAACCTTTTCTGCAAATATTAAAACATATAGCGGGGGTTTTAAACCCCCACAAAATACAGGCATTTCAATAATAGCGAATAGACGCTCGTTAGATATAAATTAGGCGCGATACGTGCATTTGATTCGTCTTCTCCTTCTCAATTCAACCATGGGTGTCCTGAGGGCCAATTTTTTTGTATGTGAGAAACCCCAATTTGAAAGCTTCGGAAAACCTAGATATCTCCCATGGTGATTTGCGTTTTACGGCCTTATAGTCAAATTAAAACATACAGAAAGCTTGGTAATAACGTCAGCAATGTATAGCAATGTTTAAAATGAATCAAGGATGCGTAAAAATGGAATTCAGTTTCTCAAAGTTTTGAACAAACCGTAGGGGCGTGAGGAGTGATTCCTTGAGTGATTTGGCTTGTTAATGATTGCCAAAGGTTCCTGGCAATGCAAGGAACGTATTTGGATTGAAGAGAGAGCTTGAATTGGGCTGCAATGTGGTTTTCAGATTATGATTTTTCTCTTGAAACTTTGAAAGTTGTTTGGCCGTTTTGGAGCTTTCTAGGTCGTGAATTCTGTTGTGAAAGCTTGCACATGTGTTATGTAATGAATCTCAATCAGAATTATGGTCATTAAGCTTATGCAATTATGTTCTTGATTTCCTCCATAACCAACATTGAACCAACTTGCCTTTTGTGTCAAAATTTGAATTTCTTGCTTGATTTAGGCCTTGTACGAATTTGGAATGTGTTTCAAGGTGCATCAAAGCTATTCAACACAAAATATATCCCTCCATTAATTTTTTTGATTTTTATTTGAATTTTAAAGATTTAAAATGAATTAAATCAAATAAAATTAAATAAAAATGGAAAAATTAATTTTAAATTTTGAAATAAATTGTGGGACACGTGGGAGGCATGGCCAAGCTGAACCAAGTGGAAAAAGTGGGCCCCTTTTGTCAAAAATGAATTTTCAAGGATAATTGACTTTGGCCTTTTCACAAAAATTTCCCAACTTCTCCAATGCATATCTTGCTCAATTTTAAATCTATGAACATGTTCTTGGACATTTTGGAAAGGTATTGAAGTCCTCTAACCAATGTCTCTGGTCCCATGTCATTTTGATTTACCAATCTCAAGTTATGGTCTTTGACTTAAAGTGCCTTTTTGTTGACTTTTGAAAATGACCTATAATGTTGAAATTGATAACTTTTTGTGAGAGCATTTCTTGGACTTGGAATGTGAAGATGAGTTGTAGGAAATGTCCTCCCCTTCAAGATGAGCATTGGATGGGATTTTTCTGATGAACCATGAAAAAGTTATGCATTGGTCAAGTTACAGTTGACTTTTCAACTGTCCAAAAATAGAAACTTTTGCATCTTGATGATTTTTGAGCCATTCTTGTGAAATCATGATCAAGACTTGATCAAATGATGATTGTGGCTTCAAAATAAGATGTTGACCTAAAATTTTGACTTTTGACTGCCAAATAACCATTTTGCCCCTGCAGTTGACTGTGGAGCAATTAGGGTTTTTGACTGTGCAACTTGACCTTGTGAGCCTTGAAACTTGACATGTAAGTGCTTGACAATGTGTATGAGCATGTGTGACTTGATTGAGCCTTTGAAAACCTCAACTTCCTTGAAGGAACCAAAACCCTAGTTTGACTGGCTTAGGAGGATGGTTGACTGTGTAGCCCTTGAGTAGACTTTGAACCATTTGAGATGATGCTTGGCAAAACTTTGAAGATTATGGGAGGGCAAATTTTGGGGTACAACAACGTATTTTAAAATAAGCTAAGCATCTAAGAGCCCGTAGAAAACTACGGATGGAAAGGGTGCTAACACCTTCCCTTTCCATAATCTACCCCCTTACTCAGAAAACATCTCGAAAGGTCTTTTCTGTTCTTTTCATCCTTTCCTTTGTTGGATAAAAGAAAAGTCGGTGGCGACTCTTGATTATCGCAAAATTTGCTAATACAAACTCAAAACCAGTATAACAGTCGGTTCTACCACTGTATGATAACCTTCCCTTTTAATAACCTACCCCCCGAACTCAAGAAAAATTCTAAAAAGGTATTTCCTATTATTTTCACCCTTTTCTTTATTGGATAAAAGAAAAGTCGATGGTGACTCTTGTTATCCGCAACATTTGTGATAAAACGCAAAACAACCAAGTTAGTTCTCCCACTGTATTACAGAACTGGCGACTCTGTTGGGGAAAAACCTAAACTAAAAGTTGGGTTACCTTAAAAGTTAGATCACCTTTATTTGCCTGCTTTGTTTTCTTTACATTTATGGGTAATGCTTGGGTTTATTACTTGTAAAGATCCTATACCCGGATCTGGGGCATATTAGGTAAGTAGCAATAGATCATGGAAACTGTACGGTGTAGACCGATATGGTTGAAGTGATGGCTACGTTAGTGTGACATATTTGTTGGTACCGGTGTCCCTTGAGTTAAATCAAGGAGAATACAGGGCCGTTGTGTGGTGTAATGAATCACTAACTGACCATAGAATCTTAGTTTAAACAACTTGGCCATTAGAAAGTAGTGAGGTAGATGGCTTTGGTGCAAGACTGAAGTTGGTTGATACTCGATACTAAACTCATTGAGATCGGACTTTTGGGATATTTTGGCTGCAAGAACATATTGTTTATGCTGAAACAATTCCCGAAGAAGAAAGATCAATGATATTGAGATTCCTTAGAATCCGGTTACTTTCTTTTAGGACAGGTTGAACCGACTAAAACTTCAAGAGGGTACTTATCTATAAACCTCATGCAAGCCTAAACCTAAGGCCTTGTGTGCTTTGTGTGTATATGATTATTTGTTCATAACATCATAAACATCATGACATCATGACATAGCATTTTTACTAACCATTTCAAGGACCTAGGGATTTATTTTTGTCCTGTTTTGTAGGGTATGGCTTCCACTTGCAGAAATACCATCTGAATCATCTTTGTAAAATTTCCTCATCAACTTCAAGAGTTAGCATCAAGGGTTCCTGAGAATTTTCCGTTCATCAAAAGACATGGTCGACTTCTCAATCTATTTACCTCAAGCTTTAAAGAAGAAATTATGCGTGTGCTCTTTCAATTCTTTGATCCTAAACATCATTATTTCACCTTTCTCGATTATCAATTGGTGCCTACAATTGAAGAATTCTCTCAAATATTAGGAGTACCTATTCTTGATCAAGTGCCCTTCACCGGTTTAGAAAAGGATCCACAACCTGAGGAGATTGCATTAGCCCTACACTTGAAAAGATCTGATATTGTAGCCAATTGGGAAACAAGGAGCAGAGTAAAGGGTTTTCTAGCCAAGTTCCTGTTAGAGAAGGCTCGACTAATTTGGGAGGATATGGATTTTCAAGCCTTTGAAGAAGTCTTGGCTCTTCTAATATATGGGTTAGTATTGTTCCCTAATCTAGACCAACTCATATATGTGAATCCTATCAAGATCTTCCTTTCTCGTAACCCTGTGCCTACTTTACTTGGAGACATTTTGCATACTCTTTACACTCGCACCATGAGGAAGAGAGGAGCTCTTATGTGTTGCATCTCGTTGCTGTCTAGGTGGTTTATTTCACACCTTCCCCGATCAGTTTTGAAGAATGAATAAGGTCTAAATTGGTTACAAAGAATAATGTCGCTTTCTCATACAAATATCCATTGGTGCTCTCGATATCTAGAGGACATTACTGTCATTGACCGTTGTGGGGAGTTCCCTAATGTTCCACTCTTGGGAATTAGAGGAGGTATTACTTATAACCCTTCACTGGATCTACGACAATTTGGCTATGCTCGAAGAGATGGTCCTCATGATGCACTTATTCAAGGTATTGTATTCGACTACGAGAATGATGTCCAAGGTTATCATCAAAGGTTTGTACGAGCTTGGGGCATGTTGAACAAGGTTGATAATAAGACTTTGGGGCATAACAACTCCATACCTTTAGAGTCGTATCCCAAATGGGTGCAAGCTTGCACTCAGAATCTCATGATGCCATATCCTGCTATTCTACCAATAGTTGTGGAGCTTTGTGCCTAAGGGGATGTTCCTTATACCATTCTCCATCCTGACATGCCTATGGACCTCGAAGAATTGCAGAAATTATGGATTCAACTCAAGGGGGAATGAGATACCTTTGAAGCCCGATTCTATGAAAGCTAGAAGAAAGTGTTGGAGCTTACAAGGTAACTTCACGAGGAGAAAATCCTGAATGCATACATTGCACCAAAGAGGAAATACCCATGGGAGACTTAAGTCTTTTGTTTTAGGAGTCTTTTCTGTTGTCTCTTTGAGACCTTTTGCTTTTTCATTTGTAAGCCCAGGGGGAAATTGTAATTTGTGAACTTATTAATATAATTGTTGTGTTGGTTTCCTTTTTGGATAACAATTTTAAATTCCTTAAGGTCCTTGAAAACATTTCATCTGCATAGCATGTATCATATCATAAGCAGGTTTTCTGATATAGGTTTCCTCGTCTTTTTACTGTTTATTTTAGTATAAAATGGCTCTAGAGCAAACCTTCAATGATCTACAAACTCAACACGCATAGTTCCAAGAGACTCTCCTCGACCTAGCTAAAGGTCAGCAAGAGATGATGGCACTCCTTGCCACCAATAAGAAGACCAAGAAGAGGGATGTTATTCTCAACATGGGAAGAAGGTTCAAGGGGCCTGCCCGACTAGCTCAAATAGAAGAGGCTTCTTCTGAGGAAGAAGACAATCAAGAAGAGGAAGTTATAAGCACCGGAGCTGGGGGAGGGGGGAATAACCAGATTATTAAGGATGAAGACTATTCCGAAGAGCAGTATCCACCAGCGGATGAGAAGTACAAACAACTGGAAGACCTACTTAAGGCTATAGAGATCCAAACAGTGCATGGTTTGGACTTTGGAGATTTAGGTATGGTCCCTGGGGTGTTCATTCCCCCCAAATTCAAGGTTCCTGTCTTCACCAAATACGACGGAGTCTCGTGTCCAAAGATGCATTTGAGGTCTTATGTCTGCAAGATTCAACCACACACCACCGATAGGAAGTTATGGGTGCACTTCTTCCAAGAAATCTTATCTGGAACACAATTGGAATGGTTCTATCAACTTGAGGGAACTAATATCCATACCTGGGAAGATCTAGCTGTTGGCTTCTACAAATAATACCAATACAATGCTGATCTTGTACCAACTCGCATGCAATTACAAAATATGACCATAGGTTCAAATGAAGGCTTTAAGGAGTATGCTAAAAAATGGAGGGACTTGGCTGGAAGGGTGCAACCCCCGTTGACTGACAGATAATTAGTGGACATGTTTATGGGTACCTTGACTGGTCCATTCTTTAATTTTATGATTGGGAGTTCTTCGTCAGGGTTTACTGAGTTGATTATGACTGGTGGACGAGTAAAAAATGGAATCAAAATCGGAAAGATCCCTATGGAATCAACCTCTACTACTGTAAAGAAACCATTTGTTGGTAAGAAGGAAACTAATGTCGTTTATGGATAAATGAGCCGTGTCAAGAATGATCATCATCAGTCAGTAGGGGCTGTATTGATTTTAAACCTGACCCCAGTTCATAGACCACAACAATCAAACAATAAAAAAAGGCCCGATGTCGCAAGGAGGCAATTCACTAGAATCAACATGCCACTGTCTCAAGATTTACAACATCTGTTGAATGCAGATTTGGTAACACTGAGGAATCCTCCTCAAAACCCTAATACTTCATCTCCTAAATACAACCCGATTGCAAAATGTACCTATCATTCCAATAGCCCTGGGCACGATACCAATGAATGTTGGGCCTTAAAGAGCAAGATCCAAGATTTGATTGATAACAAGGTGATTTATTTTGACCCTCCACAAACCCCTAATGTCATTACTGCTCCCATGCCCAATCATGGTAAAGGTGTCAATGCCATTGACGATGTCTCCTTGGTATCCTCCATAGATGATTTGACTACTCCATTATTGACCGTTAAGAAGAACTTGCTGAGGGCTGGTTTATTTCCTGGCTGCCTTGAAAATTGTTAATATTGTGCTTCCCAAACTAATGGTTGTATGTGGCTGAAGAAAGGTATCCAACACCTGATTGATAGCTATGAAATTTTGTTCGAGCAAACTCCGTCTGTGAAAAGTTTACCTCAAGATGTTTCCATAATCACAATCTCCAACACTTCTATTAGGATTACCATTAAAGGCCCTATAAGGATTCATACTGAGCCAAGAGCGACTCCCCTAATTATCACTACACTGGGGCCATTCCCCTATACCTCTGATAAAGTTGTACCCTCAAACTATGGGGCAAAACTTTATTGTCATGGTGTCAAGCAAGAGCCATGGATTAATGAAAATGAAGAGCCTGAAATTACAAACATTGCCGGAACTAGTGAGGTCACTAGGACAAACAGGGCCTTCTCTCCAGAGATCTCTGCTCTAAGAATCACTATAACACATGTTCGAATTCCTGCTACTAGACCTACTGCTGATACCCAAGGTAAAGAGAAAGTTATCGAGCTTGTACTAACAGAGGTACCCTCAAAAGAAGTGACAATTGAAGACCCATCAAGACAAGATATGGAAGAGATTATGAAGATCATTCGGAAAAGTGATTACAAAATAGTGGAACAACCGGGGAAGACACCCTTAAAGATATCTGTTGTACCCTAAAATTTTCCCTCTCATTTCTCACGACATTTTCTCAAAAGTTCAAATTTGCAAAATACAATTGGACCATATTGGATTTTTCAAGCACCAAGTCAAAGAAGAAAGTACTGGAGAAGAAAAACAGATAGATTTTATTTTTTGACAAAATTAAAGAAAAACAAGTTTGTTTCGATCCATGCTTAGTTTCGATTTAATTCTCTCCTGCATGCCAGCTTCGATTAAATTCTCTCCTGCATGCCAGATTTGACTGAGCTTTGTTTCCCTTTGAAACAGCTTCCTTCGATTCAGAAGGCAGGGATCTTCCTTTTGGTTTCCTTTGATTTAGAAGGAAGTGGCTTCATGCTGGATTCTTTCGATTCAGAAGGCAATGACCTTCTGAAAACGTCCTTCGATTCAGAAGGCAATGACCTTCTGAAAGCGTCCTTCGATTCAGCATGCAATGACCTTCTGAAATATTTCTTTTGATTTACAAAGCAGGGACCTTCTGCATGCATCTTTCGTTTGGGCATGTGGCCTTCTTCAAATGCAATTTTGGGTTACATCCTTCGTTTGGGCATGTGGCCCCCTTTTATGCAAGCTTTGGGTTACATCCTTCGTTTGGCCATGTGATCTCTTGCAGGAAAGTTTAGATTGAACATTGGCTTTTCATGCATATTTCGTTTGGGCATGTGGCTTTCTTCGAATGCAAGTTTGGTTTATATCCTTCGTTTGGGCATGTGGCCCCCTTTTGTGCAAGCTTTGGGTTACAGTCTTCATTTGGCCATGTGACCTCTTGCAGGCAATTTTAGATTGGACAAGGATTACCTTATCACAAAGATTCTATTGCACCATCTACATGTTTTCCTTTGATTCACAAAACCAGGACTAACTTCATGGCCGCATGCACAAGGCAATGGCCTCCTGCATCTTTCCTTCAATTCAGAAGCCAATGGCCTTCTGAAAGATTTCCTTCCATTCATAAGGTAGGGACCTCCTGCATGCAAGCTTCAATTCCACCCTTGAAAACCTTCAACACACATAGTTTCTGTACTATGACACACTTGTGTGTCCCGTTCGAAGGACATGTGTTGCATACCTGGATGCCCCTTTCAAAAGGTACACAATTGGCGCATTCAAAGGACAGGCACATGGTCCATTCGAAGGACATATATTTTCCCCATTCAAAGGACATGTATTAATGGATTTAAAGGGGCATACGTGGGTGTTCCATTCGAAGGATACACCTTATTGGCCCATTCAAAACAAATAAATCATCCTACCGTATCATTCGCCCATTCAAATGTTAGGGCCCTACCTGGGCGAGCGTGTCTTATATTCAGCCATTAGGACAATGTTTAGTATTTAACTTATGTTTTGTGTACATGTTAACGGATGTAAGGCCGTCCCAACAGCTGGGAGTGTGAGTGTTAAAGCATTGTGTGTGTGTGAGGTCAGGGATTCGATCCCTGCCTCTTGCCATATTATTTTTCTAATTTCTTCATGCAGATCCAATACTCCTGATCCCAGTGCGTACACCATGCGCCCTCACTCTCAGACTATATCATCCTGAATCCAGATCCATCACCCCAGGCGAATTCCCCATGATACACCCTACTGAAGTTGTCCTCACTAGATCCAGCACTGGCATACTGGGCCTGGATCCAGTTTTCAAATTTGCACCCCCCAGGTTGCATCACAACATCAGGTCCATTTTCTGTTTTTATTTATTTTATTTTAGTTGTATTTGTTTAATTATTTTATATGATAAAAATCAGAAGAAAAAAAAGTCACAAAAAATAGACTTAGGATTTTTTAAATTAATTTAATTTTTGCAAATTAATTAACTTAATTATTTTGCCATTATTTTATTATTTAAAATTAATTAGAACTAGGTTCGTTTTAATTCAAATTTTTCTCAAACAAAGAATGTCAAAAAAATGTCAGGTTTCATTTAGATTTAATTAATAATTTTATTTTTATTTTCTTATTTTAATTAATTGAGCTTTAATTTAATTTAATTTAATATCTTCCCTAATAAGCAAAAGCAACAAAAGATTTTCTTATTTTACTTAGAACTTTTTTTAGGGTTTTAGACATTCCTTTCGACTCGCGCGTTATTATTTTCTATATTTTATTTTTCCAAATTATTGTAACTGCTCACAGTATGTAATAGCTTAACTAGGACTTTACTTTTACTGCTTTATTTCCCCAATAGTTTGGACATGTAAATACCCCCTCCCCAAAGTATTGTAATAGCGTAGATTTAAATTCCCGCACTTTAAATTCCTGTACATAAATTAACTGCTTAGATGTATGCATAATAGGATTGTATGGCAAGAATAAAAACAAAACGCTAGCAAACTTAAATTCAAAGACAAATAACTGAAACAAGCACACTTGCACATATACACCTCTAGGGTATTCCCACTTCGGTTGCCTTCAGAAATAGTCACAACTCTCAAAACGTGAGAGATTTTAGTGGCTACCCTCCGATTCAAAAGATCATAAGTCCCTCGATGACCCTCTCGATGTTGCCTCGGTAAAAATATGATCTTAGAACCCTAGGATAGTTACTAAAACTTCTTGCTCAGTTGCCTTTGTGACTATAAAAATGTCCCTTTGAATGTCCCTCAAACATCTAACAATAGGGCTACCTACTCACTAATAGTAGGATAGCGTTGTCTAAAGGATAGGAGGAAAAGAACAAATCTTTCGAGTATAAGTAGATAGTTCTTAGATGCTTGCTCAAAACAAACTTTCACACTTACACCAAAACATTTCAAAAACATTTTCAAACGCTTTATCAACACTCTTGAGGACTGATACAAGAGTTATCATAAAGAGAATCGCCGCACTAAGGCATTTTTTAAATACTTTTCCAAACATACAAAAGCACAAAGATATTTCAAAAATTGAGCTAAGCATCTAAGAGCCCGTAGATAACTATAGATGGAAAGGGTGATAACACCTTCCCTTTCCATAATCTACCCCCCTTATTCAGAAATAATCTCGAAAGGTCTTTTTCTGTTCTTTTTACCCTTTCCTTTGTTGGATAAAAGAAAAGTCGGTGGCGACTCTTTCTTACCGCAACATTTGTGAATACAAATGCAAAACCAGTATAAACAGTCAGTTCTGCTGCCGTATCACAGAACTGGCGACTCTGTTGAGGAAATATTTATAAAGTGGGGTTACCTTAGAGTTAGATCATTTTAAATTTTCTTTACATTGTGTGTTTTGTATGCTTTACTTTTGAGGGTTTGTTTGGGATGTTACTAAAAGATCCTACACCCGGATCTGGAGCACCTTTTTAGGTAAGTAGCAATAAATCATGGAAGTTGTACGGTGTAGACCGATGTGGACAAAGTGATGGCTATGTTAACGTGATACTCTGGCTTGTACTAATGTTCCTTGAGTCAGTCAAGGATAACATTGGGCTTCATTATAGTGTCATTAAGCGCTAACTGACCTTTAGAACCTTTAATTGACTCATCCTAAGCCATCAGAAAGTAGTGTGGTGGCCGACTTTGGTTTCGAACGAAGATTGGTTGATACTCGATACTACACTCATTGAGATTGGACTTTTGGGATATTCTGGCCGCAATACTTCGGTGCTTGAGCTAGAAGAATGCCTAAAAGAAAGGTCAATGATATGAGACTCCTTATAACCCGGTTACTATTAATAGGACAGGTTGAGGCAACTGAAACTTCAAGAGGGTACATACCTTTAAAACTCACGCAAGCCTTTAAACTTAAGGTCTCTGTGTGACTTGTTTGTGTTTGATATACTTGTGATTTCAAAGCATGATCATAACATCATAAACGTCATAACATGTCATGTACACTAACCATTTCAAGGGCTTGTGGATTTATCTCTCCTCTGTTTTGTAGTTTATGGATTCAGCTCGCAGAAAAACCATTCGAATTAATTTTGTAGAGATTCTTCCCAAACTCAAAGAAATGGTCTTAAAAGTTCCTGAGAGCTCATCATTCAACAAGAGATATTGTCACTTGCTCAATTTGGTCACTACAGATTTTGATGAGGGTTTAATGAGTGTCTTATTCCAGTTCTTCGACCCTAAGCACCATTGCTTCACATTTCCAGACTATCAGTTGGTACCTATGCTAGAAGAATTATCCAAAATACTTAGTTTGCCTATACTAAAGCAGATACCCTTTACCGGTTCAGAGCAAGATCCAACTGCTGAAGATGTTGCCATAGCTTTGCACTTGAATCCGTCTGACATTGAGTCCAACTGGGAAAAAGGAGTGGAGTTAAGGGCCTCCTTACAAGTTTTCTGATGAAGAAAGCTCAGGTATTCCTAGTCGTTATGAGTTATCATGCCTTTGAAGATGTCTTAGCTCTCTTGATCTATGGGTTGTTATGTTCCCCAATTCGGACCAGTTTATATATGTCAGTGCCATCAACATCTTCCTTGCTCACAATCCAGTGCCTACATTGCTCGGGGATATTCTTCATTCACTCCATACCCATACAATGAAGAAGCGAGGGAATCTTATGTGTTGTATACCTCTACTCTATAGGTGGTTTATTTCACACCTTCTTCGGTCAGTAATGAAGAATGAGTTAGGTTTAAGGTGTAACCAAAGATTAATGTCTCTTTCTCACTCTGACGTCTATTGGTGCTCTCGCTCTCAAGAAGACGTCTCTTTTATTGATGACTATAGAGAATTTCCCAATGTGCCACTCCTTGGCATTAAAGGAGGCATCACCTTTAACCCTTCTTTATCTCTACGTCAGTTTGGTTACACCCAGAGGGATGGTCCTCATGATATGCTCATTCAGGGTGTTGTGTTCGACTATTCAAATGATCTACAAGGTTATCGTCAGAGGTTCATCCATGCTTGGGGAATGGTTAATAAGACTGATAGTAAGACTTTAGGGAACAAGAACTCCATCTCTTTGGAGCCTTACCTCAAATGGGTGTGAGCTCATGCTTAAGGTCTTATGATGCCATATGATGTTATCTTACCAATGATCTCATAGCCTATTATTCAAGGAGTCGAGTCTCGCATCATTCTTCATCCAGATATGCCAACAAACTTTGAAGAATTGCAAAAGTCTTGGATACAGCTCAAAGAAGAACGAGATGCCTTTGAGTCCCAGTTTTATGTCAGCGAGAAAAAGGTGTTGGAACTGACGAAGCAGCTTCACGAAGAGTAGAATCTCAATGCCTACATCAACACCAAAAGGAAGCGTCCTTGGGAGACTTGGGAATCTTAGAAGTTTCTTATTTGGTATTCTTTTGTAAACTTTGATTTCATTTGAACTTGATAATAAAAGTCTTTGTTTCTGTTTTGGTTAAAAGAGTTTAAATCCTATGAGGCCTTTGAAAACATTGCATAAGCATATCATGCATTTCATTGCATAAACAGGTATTTCAAGACAGGTTTCTTATCTTTTCGGTGTTTATTTCAGCAAAAGAAATGGCTCTTGAACAAACAGTAAAGGATCTTCAAGCTCAAAATGGTCATTTCCAACAAATGTTCTTGGCTCTGGCCAAGGGGCAAGAAGATCTGAAAGCTCTGATCATCAAAGAGAAGACCAAGAAGCCAAAGAATCCAGCTGGTGTCTTGAACATGGGAAGAAGGTTCAGAGGTTCGGCCAAGCAAGCTCTAGATTTTGCAACCACGTCGGATGAAGGGGACAATCAAGAAGAAAAGCTCAAGGACGGAGACAACAACCCAGGGTCTGAGGAAGGTGAAGCTGACTACTTTGAGGAGCAGTATCCTCTTGCTGATGATAAATACAAACAATTGGAGGAATGTCTCAATGCTATGGAGATCCAGAGGGTACCCGGGATGGATTTTGAAGAGTTAGGACTGGTCTCAGGGGTGGTCATCCCGCAGAAATTCAAGGTTCCTGTATTTGCTAAGTATGATGGTGCCTCATGTCCTAAGTTGCACTTAAGGTCATATGTCAAAAAGATTCAACCCTGCACTACCGATAAGGATCTGTGGATACATTTCTTCCAGGAAAGTTTAGCAGGGACTCAGCTAGAATGGTTCTATAAACTGGAAAGAACCAACGTTCATAATTGGGAAGATCGGGTTGCTGCTTTCTACAAGTAGTACTAATATGACGCTGACCTCGCCCCAACTTGTACACGATTGCAAAGCATGTCTATAGGTTCCAGCGAAGGTTTTAAAGATTATGCCAAAAAATGGAGAGACCTTGTGGGAAGAGTCCAACCTCCTTTGTATGATAGAGAGCTGGTGGACATGTTCTTGGGCACATTGTCTGGTTTGTTCTTTAACTATCTGATTGGAAGCTCTTCTACTGGGTTCATTGAATTGATATTGACTGGTGAATAGGTAGAAGCTGGCATCAAAAGTGGTAAAATTCAGAGAGATACATCCTCCAACACAACAAAGAAACCTTTCACTGGAAAGAAGAAGGTCAGTGCTGCTTATGGCCAAAGAAATCAAAACAAAACTGAACGTCGCCCGACGGTAGGGGATGTTATGATTTCCAATCCTACATCTAACCAGCAACGAAACAATCAGCGCAGGATGGATGCGCCCAGAAGATAGTTTACTCAGATCAACATGACCTTATCCCAGGTTTTGCCATATTTGCTGAAGTCCAATCTAGTGACTCTAAAAGAAGCTCCAAATAATCCCAATACCGCGTCTCCCCTCTACAACCCCAATGCTCGATGTGCCTACCATTCTGAAACTCCGGGGCATGATACAAACAATTGTTGGGCTTTGAAGAATAAGGTACAGGATTTCATCAAGGCGAAGGGGATTGAGTTTGACCTTCTAGAGACACCTAATGTAATAACTGCGCCAATGCCCAAACATGGAAAAGGTGTCAATGTTGTTGACAATGACCGGTTTGTTTCTTCTGTGGATGAGTAAGCTACTCCTCTTCTAACTGTTAAAAGGAATCTATTGTAAGCCGATTTATTTCCAGGCTGTGGTGAAGGTTTCCACTTATGTATGTCTCTACCAGATGGATGTTTGTTGTTAAAGATGGGCGTCCAGAGCCTGAGGTTAACAAAGAAATTATGTTCGAGAAAGTTCCCTTTACGAGAAGTTTGTATGAAGATGTCTCAATAATTACCATTTCCGACAATCCTCCCAGGGTCTCCACCAAAATAGCCGTCAGGATTACATCCGTTCCCAAGTTTTCTCCCTTGATCATCACCCTTCCTGGGCCAATACCATATTCCTCAGATAAAGTTATTCCCTGGAATTATCGGGTTGACGTCTATTACCATGGCGTCAGGCAAGACCTATTGGTTCTTTAAGACAAAGTTGTTGAAGATACTAATCCCAACATCGACAACATCATCAGGACCAGTAAAATTACGAGAAGCGGGGGGGTGTTGACCCCAATTTTGAAAAATAAAATGCAAACCAATGGGGGTTGTTGACCCCAATTTTGGAGGTAAATTGCCAGCAATCTGGCCCATTTATTGGAGGCCTGGTTGACTTTTGGTGGTCATGTGTGGATCCCTGGACTGAGGTGCACCATGGAACTCATGCCTTGGCTTTTGGATTGATCTCAGTGGCCATGTGGCAAGCACAAACTTGAAGCTGCATGGTAGGCCCTGGGGGTACGTACTGCATGGAATCATGTTAAAACAAAATTCATTGAGAAATATGGGGGACCTGGGAATCGAACCCAGGTCCCAAGGCTTGCCAGCACTACGTTCCACCAACTGAGTTGCTTTGTTACTTTGTAATTATAATGGAAAGGAATTAATATATAAAAACAAACGCACTAATGCTATTAACAAGAAAAACGCGCTGAAATTTGAACAGCCCAACCAAGATAGGACACGCAGGCTTCGTCCTCCTTGTACCTGTAATCAGAAAAGAGATAGCGGGGGTTTTAAACCCCCACTAAATATGCCCTGCGAAAAATAGCGATTACGCCATGGTTGCTCATAAATTGAGCGCGACTAGTGGTTCTGAACCGTGTGAAGCTTCTGAATCTAATGGCATAAGTCTTGTGTCTTAATTTTTCCAGAGGAGCAAAGCCCTCTTTTAAAGTCCCTGCAACCCTAAAGAGCTCCAATGGCAAGTTTGCATATAGGCGATAAAAACTCAATTAAAGTACACCATTAGTTTCAGGAAGTGTATATTAGTACAAAACGATCATTAAAATGTATGAATATGGCATATAAATCAAAGCACGAATATGAGAAAAGTTTGAGAAATTTGGACTTCTATATACCAATTCTTGATGTGTGAGGACTGGAAAAAGATTGAATCACGTTCAGGAAAGCCTCAGAAAGCTTTTGGAATTGGTTATAAGCTTTGAATCACGCTCTATGTGTGAAATCAGTTTTGAACTTTTTCACAAAAAATTGCAAAGTGTGTATTGGTCTGAGGCGCAGCTTCAAGGTTCTTGTGGTTAGGTTTAGCATCCTGTATATGTATGGGACGAATTAGGGTAAGAAATTGAGTCCATAACCCTTTGCATTGATGAAAAAAATATTTGATTTCCATGGAATCTTTTTCAATATTTTATTCATGAAGAACATGCCAATTTGCACCAAATCTTTCCTTTTTTGATGTGCACGAGATCTTGAGGTTTTGATGAGTGATTATACTGCATAAAAAGATTCAAACACATTTGTTTAGTATTTTTGTCATATTTTATTTCATTAAATGAATTAATGGTGATAAAAAATTCAAATAAATAATAAAAAATGATGAAATAAATCCCCTTTGGGTCAAATGGTCGTGCATAGCCTTTGGATCATGATTCTTGGAAGAAAATGTGGCCCATTAGCAATTTTGAGGCATTTGAAGCAAAGTTGACTTTTCAAAATTCCCAAAAATTTCCCAACTTCCACAAGGCATATCTTGCTCAATTTTTAGGCTTTGATCATGTTCTTGGACATTTTGGAAAGTTCTTGAAGTCCTCTAACCAATGCCTTTGGTCCCATGTCATTTTGATTTACCAATCTCAAGTTATGGTCTTTGACTTAAAGTCCCTTTTTGTTGACTTTTGAAAATGACCTATAATGTTGAAATTGATAACTTTTTGTGAGAGAATTTCTTGGACTTGAAGTGTGAAGAAGAGTTGTAGGAAATGTATTTCTATTCAAAATGAGCTTTGGATGGAATTTTTCTGATAAACCATGTGGAAGTTATGCCTTGGTCAAGTTACAGTTGACTTTTTCAACTGTCCAAATATGGAAACTTTTGCATCTTGAGACTTTTTGAGCCATACCTTGAAAATCATGATCAAACATTGATCAAATGATGTTTGTGGCTTCAAAATAAGATGTTGATCAAAAATTTGGACTTTTGACTGTCAAATGACCATTTTGCCCCTGCAGTTGACTGTTGAGCAATTAGGGTTTTTGACTGTGCAATTTTATGCCGTGAGTCTTGAAACTTGACATGAGGATACTTGACAATGTTACAGGCATGTGGGACTTGTTTGGACCCTTGGAAACTTCAATTTCTTTGCCAGAACCAAAACCCTAGTTTTTTACTGTTAGGAGGCCCTTGAACTGTGTAACCCTTGAGAGTTTTTGAACCTTTGACTTGGCAAATCTTGAAGAATATGGGAGGGCAAATTTTGGGGTACAACAGTTGCCCCTGTTCAATCTTCTTAGACCTGAGGATGCAGATTGGATGACGTGCCTTTCGTAATCCGAAGGTGGAAGATGATTGAACACTAGAGTGCCCAGAAATTTGCGCTCACATAGTAGTGTGATGGTAGGAATAAGCTTATAGATGCCATTTGGAGATTGATGGATAGGATGATGGGCTTATAGATGCCATGCTAAAAGATGATGGAAGGTGGATGGGCTTATAGATGCCATCTGGGTGTCGATCGCGTAAGAGATTCCTTAGCGAGAACTTGCATACCTGAAAAGAAAATGATTACCTGACCTGTTACAGGAGCTGGATCTGGAGCTTCAAAAGGTGATGAATGAACCAGGGATGGTTACTACCTCAATGGGACGATGAGAGAACCTTGGACGAATACTACCTCAACAGGAACGCGGAGAGAATCTGGGGGTGATTACTACCTCGACAGGAACGCGGAGAGAATCTGGGGGTGATTACTACCTCAACAGGAATGCTGAGAGAACCTTGGGGTGATTACAACCTCAACAGTAACAATGAGAGAATCATAGGCGACTTCAACCTCAACAGTAACGATGAGAGAATCATAGGCGACTTCAACCTCAACAGTAACGCTGAGAGAATCTTGGGCGACTTCAACCTCAACAGTAACGCTGAGAGAATCATAGGCGACTTTAACCTCAACAGTAATGCTGAGAGAATCTTGGGCGACTTCAACCTCAACAGTAACGCTGAGAGAATCTTGGGCGACTTTAACCTCAACAGTAACGATGAGAGAATCATAGGCGACTTCAACCTCAACAGTAACACTGAGAGAATCATAGGCGACTTCAACCTCAACAGTAACGATGAGAGAATCTTGGATGTCTTCTACTGGGATAAGAATCAGGGAGATCTTAAGGTCGATCTGACTGAACCGGAGAAGGCCTTTGATTGGATAAGAATCAGGAAAATCTTAGGGTCGATTTAACTGAACCGGACAAGGTCTTGAAATCTTCAACTGGATAAGAATCAGGGAGATCTTAGGGTCGATCTGACTGAACCAGAGAAGGCCTTTGACTGGATAAGAATCAGGAAAATCTTAGGGTCGATTTAACTGAACCGGACAAGGTCTTGAAATCTTCAACTGGATAAGAATCAGGGAGATCTTAGGGTCGATCTGACTGAACCAGAGAAGGCCTTTGATTGGATAAGAATCAGGAAAATCTTAGGGTCGATTTAACTGAACCAAGCAAGGTCTTGGAATATCTTCAACTGGATAAGAAACAGGGAGATCTTAGGGTCGATCTGACTGAGCCAGAGAAGGCCTTTGACTGGATAAGAATCAGGAAAATCTTAGGGTCGATTTAACTGAACCGGACAAGGTCTTGAAATCTTCAACTGGATAAGAATCAGGGAGATCTTAGGGTCGATCTGACTGAACCAGAGAGGGCCTTTGACTGGATAAGAATCAGGAAAATCTTAGGGTCGATTTAACTGAACCAGACTAAAGTCTTGAAATATAGCTGAGAACTTAACTGGATCTTTCCTGAAAGGTAAAGGTCAGTCATATGCAATGCATGATATGGGTTAAGCAATGATGTTCTCAACATAAATGAGATTTGTAAGATATGATGCGTATATGCATGCTATAATGTATGAAAATGTGATGTTTATGAATGTATCTTTTTGTCTTAGGAAAAATAAATCCTTGACGGGTGCCAGGAAGTCACTCCTGGGCTGATGTTGAAGAATAGATTTTTGCTTCCGCTGGGGATGATAGTTGCAAGAATACCGGTAGGAGAAGATAACTCCGTTGGGGAATAAACTTGGCGAATAGATTACTCTGCGGGGAGAAAATACTCTAGTGATCTTGTTGGGGAACAATACTCTGTGGGGAGAGAGGTACTTTGTTGGAATGTTGATGGTAACTTCGCTGGGGATACCATTGTTATGTTGGAAGTTTTAATAGACTTCGCTGGGGATAAGAAGACTTCGCCGAGGACGATCTTTCCGTGGCTTTTAGCTGAGGGTAACCCAGTTATATCCTGGTAGGGAAATAACCTTTGAACAAAGCCGGGAGACGCGTTCGTGCTCTGCGGATGAAAAGCTTCCAGAGTCTACTGGGGATAAGCTTACTGCTTGGGGAGATGGATTCCAACTTTCTTGGGGAAACTGGATTGGACTCTCCTGGGGAAAATTTGAACTATATTGGGGAAGTGACTCCGTTGAATGTTTGATATGCCGCCGCGGAACAATCTTTAGGCTAAGACTGTTGGGGATGCTTGTTAAGAATGCATGTATATTGCTGGGGAATGTTGAGATCTGCTGAAGGACACCCAACTTCCCTAAGGTTGACTGTAACTTTGCTTGGGGAGAGTGCATTGATCTGCTGACTCACTCTCTGGGGAATTAAGATATCTGGTTATGTTCTTCAGCTGAACCCACCTTGATACCTTGGAGTACATAACAATTAGATTGCTTAGACAATTCTTTATTGCCCCTGTTTCTAATGTTACCTGTAATTAATCCTTTGTTTCGTATGCAAATATTCATGAATTAGAAAATTATTGTCAATGCATATATTACAAATTGAACCTTGGACGTTCTTCGCAACACAAAACAGGAAAAGGAAAAACAATTGGTGATTGACTGAAAAGTGTATTTATATTGATTTTTTAATTTGCCTGTAAAATAGGCGTTTATGTACAAGAGGCTGACGTCCTAGTAAGAGAACGCCGCCGAACAAAAGAGTTTATACAATTTGTACAAAAGAAAATAAAACAGCTGTGTGAAATGAATGATCCCACTGGGTTCCAACTCTGCTATCGCCTTTATATCTTCGAGCGTCTCATCACTTGATGACCTAGTCGAGGATGAAGCTGATTGATCGATGCCGTCTGAACTTGATGCAGATACCGGATTCTGGATGCAAGGTGATCCAATGAGACATAGTATTACGCTTTATCCCTAACTTTTTCCTGGACCGCCCTTTCGGGTTTTCAGTCCACCGGGATACCCATTTTTTCCCAAGCCGCCTTTTCAGGTTTTCGACTTGCCGGGTGTACAGATTTTTTCATTTCATCCCTTTATTTTGCCCGAACCCTTTTGGTTCGCCGGGAGCCCTAATTTTTGCCTAGGTATGTCAACCTAGCGGGTCTTTTTTCATGCGTAGTATCTTTTTACTATGTCTGCATTGGCGGGGTGAGGAAGGTCGTCACCATCCATGTTGGTTAGAATCATGACTCCTCCTGAGAACACATGTTTAACCACAAATGACCCTTCGTACGTAGGGGTCCATTTGCCCCTTGGATCACTCTGAGGAAGGATGATACGTTTGATTACCAGATCCCCAACTTGATATTCTTGTGGTCTGACCTTTTTGTTAAATGCCCTGATCATCCGTTTTTGATACGTCTGACCATGACAAATAGCAGCAAGTCTCTTTTCATCAATAAGGTTTAGCTGATCAAGTCGTGTCTGGATCCAATCGTCTTCGCTCAGATCTGCATCCTTCATTATCCGGAGAGAGGGTATTTGCACTTCGATCGGTAAGACTGCCTCCATACCGTAGACCAAAGAGAAGGGAGTTGCCCCGGTTGACGTCCTGGCTGAGGTACGGTACCCATGTAGAGCAAACGGTAACATCTCGTGCCAATCTTTATAAGTCACTGTCATCTTCTGCACGATTTTCTTGATATTTTTATTCGCTGCTTCTACAGCCCCATTCATCTTCGGCCGATAAGGAGAAGAGTTGTGGTGATGTATCTTAAACTGCTCGCAGAGCTCAGTGATCATCTTGTTATTGAGATTGGTACCGTTGTCTGTAATGATTCTTTCAGGGACGTCGTATCGACAGATCAGATTATGCCGAATGAACCGTGCTACAACGTTCTTGGTTACTGTGGCGTAGGAAGCTGCTTCAACCCACTTCGTGAAGTAATCAATCGCTACCAGGATGAAGCGGTGCCCATTGGATGCTGTAGGTTTAATCTCGCCGATCATATCTATGCCCCACATTGCAAACGGCCAAGGTGCTGTCAAGACATTCAGAGGAACTGGAGGGACGTGCACCTTGTCTGCATAAATCTGGCATTTATGGCATGTCCGAGAGTGTTGGTAACAGTCGGCTTCCATTGTGGACCAGAAATACCCTGCCCGAAGGATTTTCTTTGCCATAGTGTGCCCACTGGAATGTGTTCCGAAGGTCCCTTCATGTAGCTCTTCCATGATCCTTTCTGCTTCTGTCTTATCCACACAACGCAATAAGGTCGAATCATGGTTTCTCTTGTACAGAATGCCGTTGCTAAGGAAGAACTTGGCTGCGAACCTTCTCAGAAACTTTTTATCGTTGACAGATGCACCTTCAGGGTATTCTTGAGCTTCCAAGTATCTATTCACCTCATGGTACCAAGGCTTCTCAGTTACCAATTCAGTCTCGAGATCACAACAGTATGCCGGTTCGTCCAGTTTCCAGATAGTGACCTGGGGAGCCTCATTGTCCCATTTGACTTTGAACATGGAAGACATCGTAGCTAACGCGTCCTCCAACTGATTCTTCTCTCTTGGGAAATGTTCAAAATTTATCTCTGTGAAGTGAGGGATCAATGTCAACACACATTCTCTGTAAGGAATAAGATTCGGATGTTTCGTATCCCACTCTCCTTTGATCTGATTGATCACGAGAGCGGAATCTCCGAAGACACTCAGAAACTTGATCCTTAGGTCGATCGCAGCTTGGAGACCCATGATGCATGTCTCATACTCCGCCATGTTGTTGGTGCAGTTGAAACATAGTCGGGCAGTGAGTGGAGTATGAGTGCCTTGAGGGGATATGATCATAGTGCCGATACCGTTACCCAAAGCATTGGAGGCTCCGTCAAAGTGCATAGACCATCGGGATCCTTCCTCAGGTCCTTCATCCGATCCAGGTACTTCACAATCAGTCACAATCATGATGCTCTCGTCCGGAAACTCGAAGTTCATTGACTGATAGTCGTCTACTGCCTGATGTGCCAAGTGGTCTGCCAATACACTTCCTTTGATAGCTTTCTGAGTTGTGTACTGGATGTCGTATTCTGTCAAGATCATTTGCCATCTTGCTATTCTCCCAGACAGAGCAGGCTTTTCAAATATGTACTTTATAGGATCCATCTTTGAGATCAACAGGGTAGTGTGAGTCAGCATATACTGTCTCAGCCGGCGAGCAGCCCATACCAAAGCGCAGCAAGTTTTCTCAAGCAGTGAGTATCGGGTCTCACAGTCGGTAAACTTTTTGCTAAGGTAATAAATGGCGTGCTCTTTTCAGCCAGACTCGTCATGCTGCCCCAGCACACACCCCATTGAGTTGTCAAGTACTGTCAGGTATAATATCAGAGGTCTCCCCTCAACCGGTGGCATAAGGATGGGTGGTTCTTGGAGATACTCTTTGATTCTGTCAAAAGCAGCCTGACATTCATCATTCCAACGTACTACCTGATCTTTCTTCAGCAGCTTGAAGATTGGCTCACAGGTAGCAGTTAGGTGCGAGATGAATCGGGCAATGTAATTCAGGCATCCTAAAAAGCCTCTGACCTCCTTTTCTGTCTTAGGAACTGGCATCTCTTGAATGGCTTTAACCTTGGCAGGGTCCACTTGAATACCCTTATCACTTACAACGAAGCCTAGCAACTTTCCAGATCTAACCCCGAAGGTGCACTTGTTCGGGTTCAACCTCAGCTTGTACAACTTCAGACGGTCAAACAATTTCTGAAGATGATCTAGGTGTTCTTCCTCAGTCTGGGACCTTGCGATCATGTCGTCAACATACACCTCAATCTCATGATGGATCATGTCATGAAATAAAGCAACCATGGAACGTTGGTAGGTTGCCCCAACATTTTTCAACCCGAATGGCATGACCTTGTAGCAGAAGGTGCCCCACTGAGTAACGAAGGTAGTCTTTTCCATGTCTTCAGGAGCCATCTTGATCTGATTGTATCCTGAAAAACCATCCATAAAAGAGAACACCTTATGCTGAGCAGTATTGTCAACAAGAACATCAATGTGAGGTAGAGGGAAGTCATCTTTGGGGCTGGCCCTGTTCAGATCCCTGTAATCGACACACATTCTGACCTTTCCATCTTTCTTTGGCACCGGCACCACATTAGCAACCCACTGAGGGTAAGAAGTCACTGCAAGGAACCCGGCATCAAACTGTTTCATAACCTCGGCTTTGATCTTCTCAGACATCTCTGGACGCATACGGTGGACCTTTTGCTTGACCGGAGGGCGGTCTTCCTTGGTAGGCAGATGATGGACCACAATGTCAGTATCCAACCCGGGCATGTCTTCGTAGGACTAGGCAAAGATTTACATGTAATCATGTAGCATCTGAGTCAACCGTTGCTTCACGCTGAGCTCTAGGTTGGCACCAATCTTTACCTCCTTCCTGTCCGTCTCAGTACCCAGATTTATTGTTTCCACCAGCTCTTCATGTGGTTGAATTGCCCTCTCTTCCTGGAGTAACAGTCTTGCAAGTTCGCCAAGCACTTCGCAATCATCTTCACCTTCGTCTTCGGCTAAGTTGATCGGATTTTCGAAGTCATAACTGGCAGTAGCAGAGTCGTTACCAGTGAGATCCAGAGTGGATTGAAACCTGTATGAGTGAGTGTGTGTAAATACAGCTGTTTTTGTAATATATAAAGGAAGGAAAGAAAGAAAAGGAGCATAAGATTTGAAATGCGAGAAAACGTCCAAGGTCCTTATTCATGATATATGAAATGACAATTAATATACCCTCACAAATGAAGCCACGGTGCCCCGGGTAAGACATCGGGCCATAGAGTTTTAGTTCATTGTTTATTACAAATAACAAAACAAAGGATTTTATTACTGCGTAACAAAAGTAACAGGAGTATGATCTTTAGCAATCCAATTGGCCAATCCACCATCAGTCGTCGGGTAGATCCAGCTATCGAACTCTGACTCTTCCACTTCATCTTCGTCCCCAACAGCATTCACTCCTGGGTTGGTAATAAGCACAGGAGGTCTTCTGGTCTTTGCCTTGCGCACAGCCTTCTGACCCTCTGCAGTAAAACCCAGTCCAAACTTGTCAGTTTTAGGTGTAAAATCAGGGAGCCTGCCCCAGTTAGCACATTCACCTTTCTTGATTACAGCCTGGGAATCCTTCAAGGAAGCCATCTTCAAAGGAACATCCTCTTCGACCACTGTTTCCGCTGCTGCCAATGTTGGAGGTACCTCTTCGAAATGCTGAAAGGGGGTTTCAATAAACTCCCCGTCCATCTCAATATACCTAAAGGAATTCAAATGGCTCACCATATACTCCTCCTCTCCCTGCACAGTGACAATCTTCCCTCTGACGGGGTACTTGAGCTTCTGGTGTAGGGTAGAGGTCACTGCCCCAGCTTTGTGGATCCAAGGTCGACCCAGTAGACAAGAATAAGATGGACGGATATCCATCACATAGAAAGTAGAGTCAAATACTTGAGAACCCACACGAATAGGAATGTCTACCTCTCCGTGAACCATCCTCTTAGAACCGTCAAAGGCTCTGACAATGATGTTGCTAGGTTTCAGCTCCAGGCCCTCACAATCCAACCGGTCTAAGGCCTTTTTGGGTAGCACATTCAGGGAAGAACCAGTGTCCACCAACACATGCGCAAGAGTAGTGCCCCTGCATTCAATAGAGACATGCATGGCGTCATTGTGGTCCTTTCCCTTAGCAGTAAGGTCAGCATCTGAGAAACCCAAACCATTGTCCGCTGTCAAATTGGCTACGCAATCAGTAAACTGGACTGCAGATGTCTCCTGTGGCACATGGGCCGTCTTGAGAAATGAAATCAGGGCCTTAGCATGGGCCTCGGAGCACAGTAGCAAGGAGAGCATTGAGATCTTGGAGGGGGTATGCCCCAGCTGTTCAACAACATTAAAGTCACTCTTCTTGATTATCTTCAGAATTTACTCCATCTCTTGTTGGGAGGCCTCAGCATTCACAGATTTTGGTGCCTCCATCCGGGCAGGCTCATCTTCAATCCCTTTGCCCCGAGCATTAGATGACTCGGCGGCAGGGGAAACAACTTGATCCAAACTGGGAACAGGTACACTTGCAGGTGTTATAGTGAGGGGTCTTCGAATAGCTGGTGGTGCAATGTCAGGCGAGAAGAGCCTGCCACTGCGGGTAACTTTGGTTGGACCAGTGATATTGCTGATGTTGGTGCCAGTGTTGAACTCTTGCTTTATACCATGTACATACACATTTGCCCCATATTGCCATGGGACAGCCTTATCAGATTCATAGGGGAGAGGCCTCAGAACAGTAATCACAATGGGTGTGACAGTCATGATTTTAACCGGCTTCCTTGGGAGAGCCTTGATCGGATTATTAAAGATTGTAACAACAGATACTTCTTCCACCGGAACAAACTGAACAGCAGTCTTCTTGAACAGAATCTCTTTGCTGTCCATCAGGCTTTGGATGCCCAACTTCAGCAAAGGACAGCCAGAAAGGGAAACAGCACAGAATAGGAAACCTTCACTACAACCCGGAAATAAACCGGCCAGCAGTAGGTTCCTCTTAACAGTCATCAGAGGAGTAGCTACATCATTCACAGAAACGGCATACACATCTTCACCAACGACATTCACTCCATGCTGGGGCATAGGAGCAGTCACCACATTTGGCCTCTCAGGCGCTTCAAATTGTATCTCCTTTGCATCAATAAGGTCTTGCACCTTATTCCTTAAGGCCCAACAGTCATCAGTGGAATGCCCCGGGCTATCAGAGTGATAAGCACAGCAGGCATTTGGATTATACTTGGGAGAAGCCGTATTCACAACCTTCGGGGCCTCTCTAACAGTCACCAAATTGGTGGATAGCAACTGCGGCAAGATTTGCGATAAGGTCATACTCAGCCGGGTAAACTCTCTTCTGGGTCTTTCAGCCCTTTGAGGATTGGTTTGCCGAGGAGCGGCAGCAAGCTTAGCAATCATCACCGCGTTGACAGATTGGCGGCGCTCAGGTTTATCATGTCTTTTAGACCCATATACAGCGCTGGCCTCCTTTTTAAAGGGCTTCTTCTCAGAACTTGCAGATGCACCCTTCTGAATTTTTCCGGACTTCATTCCAGCCTCTATTCTCTCCCCAGTCAGAATAATATCAGTAAACCCTGCAGATGAGTTACCGATCAGGTGGTTGAAGAATGGCCTAGATAGGGTCCCCAAGAACATGTCTACCAACTCCCGGTCAGTTAACGGAGGCTGCACCCTGCCATCCAGATCCCTCCACTTCTGTGCATACTCTTTAAAACCTTCGCTTGACCCTAGCGACATACCCTGGAGTTAGGTACGTGTAGGAGCAAGGTCGGCATTATATTGATACTGCTTGTAAAAAGTAGTGGCCAACTCCTCCCAGTTACGAACTTTGGTCCCATCCAGCTAATAGAACCATTCGAGATGAGTCCCTGAAAGACTCTCCTAGAAGAAGTGGATCCATAAGTTCTTGTCCACGGAGTACGGTTGAATCTTCCGCACATAAGATTTGAGGTGTAGCTTGGGACAAGACGCCCCGTCATACTTGGTGAAAGATGGTGCTTTAAACTTGTGAGGAATAATCACACCAGTAGACAAACCCAAGTCTCCGAAATCCAGCCCAGGCACTTGTTGGATCTCCATGGCATTCAGTCTGTCTTCCAACTGCTTATATCTGTCTTCAGCCGGAGGATACTGTTCCTCATCAAAGTCAGTCTCGTTGTCCGAGACTACTGGGCTTGAAGCCTTTCCCCCCTGGGGACTGCCCTTGCCTACAGAAGAACCAGCCTCTTCATTCTGCAGAGTGTTGCCAAACCTTCGGCCCGAGTTGAAAAGAACAGTTCTCTTCTTCTTCTTCTTCTTCTTCTCCTTCTTCAGGAGTAAAGCCTTCAGCTCTTCTTGGCCTTGAGCCAAACCCATGATCAGCTCCTGAAACTGCGCATTCTGCGCCTGAAGGGCCTTGATAGACATCTCTGTTGATGATGAATCAGGGTTCATGATGCTGAAATAAACAGCGAAAAACAGTAAGCAACCTGAAAAGAAGAAAACCTGCTATGCACATGATGAATGATATGTGTTTATGCAATGCATTCAAGGGTTCGAAAGTTCAACTTTGTTGTAGACAAAAAGAGGAACACACGTTATCATTAAGGAAATAATTGTTCAGTACATCAAAGCCTCATGGGCACATATTACAAAGCAAATCAATCCCAAAAGACACTACGCATCCTCTTTGGAGCTATGTAGGTGTTGAGATTCCTCTCCTCATGCAATAGGCGGGTGAGCTCCAAGACCTTCTTTTCACTAGCATGTAGACTGGTCTCAAGAGAATTTCGTTCTTCCTTAAGCTGGATCCAGCTCTTCTGCATCTCTTCCCAGGACGTGGGCATGTCAGGATGTTGAATGGTGTAGGACACCTCTCCTTCCAAGACTGGCTCTTTGATCACAGGGAGCATATGAGGATATGGCATTACTAACTTCTGGGAGCGGGCTCGTACCCATTTGAGATAAGGGTCCAATGGGATGGAATTCTTGTGCCCCAGTGTCTTGCTGTCTATCTTACTGGGCATCCTCCAAGCTCTGATAAATCTCTGGCGAAGTCCTTGTGCATCGTTGTCGAAGTCAAAAACTATGTCAGGAATTAACATGTCATGAGGGCCATCCCTCCGAGCATAACCAAACTGTCTCCAAGCAAGGCATGGGTTGTAAGTAATGCCTCCTCTAATTCCAAGTAAAGGAACATTAGGGTACTCCCCGCAACGATCAATGATAGTGACATCCTCTCTGGACCGAGGGCACCAATGTATATCAGCATGTGTAAGAGTCATCAACCGTTGTGACCATCTCAGACCCTGCTCGTTCTTCAAAACTGATTGTGGAAGGTGCGAAATAAACCACCTTCCCAGGAGAGGAGTGCAGCACATAAGGACACCTCTTTTTCTCATGGTTCGAGTGTAACATGAGTGAAGGATGTCCCCCAGCAACGTAGGTATAGGATTCCTGGACATGAAGATCTGGACAGCACTGATATCTATAAGCTGATCTGGGTTAGGGAACAACACCAAACCATAGACAAGGAGGGCCACAACTTCTTCAAAAGCTTGTAAGTCAAGGGAGTTCCAACATTCCTGGGCCTTTTCAAACAGAAAGCTGGCTAAGAACCCTTTGATGCCACTTCTAACCTCCCAATGTCCCTTGAGGTCAGATGATTGCAGGTGTAAGGCTTTAGCAATCTCTTCAAGCTTGGGTTCCTTTTCCGTACCGTTGTAGGGTAGTTGATCAAGGATAGGGATCTTCAGAAGCCGGGAGAACTCCTCCAATGTAGGTACCAGCTGATAATCCAGGAAAGTGAAACAATGATGTAGAGGGTCAAAGAACTGGAAAAGGACCTTTATCATATCTTCCTCAATGTTGGTATTGACCAAGCTGATGAGTCTTCCATGTCTTTCACTGAATGAAGAGCTCTCTGGAATCCTGGATATAAGCTCCTTAAGCTGAGGAGGGATCCTTACAAGGCTGATTTGAATTGTCTTTCTGCGAACAGTTTCCATGTCCTACAAAACAAGAACAAAGATGAAGATTCGAACCCCTGAAATGGTTAGTCAATGCATATGATGCTGGATGATGTCATGATGCTATGATTAATCACACCACAGATATTTACAAAGGCAAACATGTAAGGCACACAAGTCACACAAGACAAGCCCTTAGAGTTTAGGCCAGCATGGGGTCTGGGTATTACCCTCTTGAAGTTGGTGGGCTCAACCTGTCCTATCAGAAGTAACCGGGTTCTAAGGGTCCCAATATCATTGGATTGCTTTCATTGTTCATCGTTTCGATTTAGCCACTGAACTGGCAACCGAAATATTCCAGGAAAGCAACCCGTAATTAAGTGTAGTATCGAGTATCAACCAACCTCGGACTGCACCAAAGTCAGTTATCTCACTACCCTAAAGAGGCCAAGATAGTTCAATTAAGGTTCCTAAGGTTAGTTGATGCTTCATGACACCACGCGGAGGCCCCGTACTCTCCTTGACTGAACTCAAGGGTTACCGGTACACACCAAAGTGCCACATCAACGTAGCAGACTGTTTCAACCATGTCGGTATACCCCGCACAGTTCCCTCACAGCCTTGTTGCTACTTTCTAATAAGGTATCCCCAGATCCGGGTTAGGATCTATAGAACTCCCAAGACAGTCCCACAATTTAAAGAAAACAAGTCAAAGCAATTGAAAACACAGTGATCTTAGTCCTAAGGTACACCTCACTTTAAAAGTATCCCCAACAGAGTCGCCAGTTCTGTGATCGGTGGATCTGGAACTGACTGTTTAACGCTGGTTCGTGAAATGTCACGGAAGCAAGAGTCGCCACCGTCTTTTATTTTCTCCAAATGGAAAGGACAAAAGCACAGAAAAATTCCCTATTGAGATTGCTCTCGGTTCGGGAGGTAGATTTATAGAAAGGGAAGGCGTTAGCACCCTTTCTATCCATGGTTATCCATGGGCTCTTAGATACTTGCTCATTTGTGTTTTCAAAATTGTTTGTTTGCTTTTCAACTGTGGGTTTAAAAAAAGTTTCTTTGAAAATTTCAGTTCGGCTCTTGTATCAGTCCTCAAGAGTGTTTGAAAAGTTGCTTTTGAAAGCTTTTTGAAAGTGTTGGTGTGAAAAGAGTTTTTGACTTTGTTTTGAAATTAGAGTAAGTATCTACAAGTTCTCTACCTACCCTGAGGAATTCGTCTGTGTAAATGTCCTTAAAGTAGTGCCATCCCACCATTGAGAGGTAGGTAGCACCACCGTTGGAGGTGTTCGGGTCAATTCGAGGGTTCGGGACATGGTGATCACCAGAGCAATAGGAAGACACCTTAGAAGCTACCCTCATGCCATGTTCATGGACATGAGGACTTACTAAAACATCCTCTACTCGACGACCACCTTTCGAGGGGCAAGGCAACAATGAGGCGTACCCTAGGGGTGGTGTGTGATTTGTGTGTCGTTTTCAGATATTTTTGTCTTGTTTATGCATTAGTGATCTACGCTTTGTTTTTATTTTTGGCATTCATTCTTTCATGCAAATTATTAACAGTTAAAAGATGCGGAATTGAAAGTCCTATGTTATTACAAAGGCGCGGGTCTACATCGCCAAATTAATCCAAGACCCGATTTTGAATAAAATAAAAATGCGGAAAGATAAATGTCCTAATTAATCTATTACATGGCTTTGGGATAAATACATTATATTTACAAAAAGAAATAAAAGTAAAATGCGAGAAGAAGTAAAGTCGGGAATGCAAGGGCGTTGGACCCTTCTAAGGAAATTAAATTACAATTAATAAATTAATTAAGTTAAATGAAAAAAGGATATTATTTTTGAGTTTTTTGGTATTTATGGAATTTAGTAAGAAAATTAAATGAAATTAAAACCCTAATTCTAACTATTTTTTATTTATTAAAAAAATGTTTAAATTTAACCTAGTTTTAACCTAATTATTTAATGGCAAATTTATTTACAAAATAAATAATTAATTATTAATAATGGTAAAAAAGAAAAAAAAGGATAAAAGTATAAAACCCTAATTCTACATTTTTTAGTTTATTACAAAAATATTAAAATTAGAACCTAGAATTAAAAACTAAATTAGTTAATAAATTTATTTACAAAATAATATTAAATAAAAGATATTTTTATTTTTGTCTTTTCTGATTTTTTTAGTATTTTTATATTATGAAAAATTAATTTAAAGAATTAAAATAAAACTAGATAAAACAAATAAAATAGAAAAAATAAAAAGAATGAAAAATAAAATGCAAACCAATGGGGGTGTTGACCCCAATTTTGGAGGTAAATTGCCAGCAATCTGGCCCATTTATTGGAGGCCTGGTTGACTTTTGGTGGTCACGTGTGGATCCCTGGACTGAGGTGCACCATGGAACTCATGCCTTGGCTTTTGGATTGATCTCAGTGGCCATGTGGCAAGCACAAACTTGAAGCTGCATGGTAGGCCCTGGGGGTACGTACTGCATGGAATCATGTTAAAACAAAATTCATTGAGAAATATGGGGGACCTGGGAATCGAACCCAGGTCCCAAGGCTTGCCAGCACTACGTTCCACCAACTGAGTTGCTTTGTTACTTTGTAATTATAATGGAAAGGAATTAATATATAAAAACAAATGCACTAATGCTATTAACAAGAAAAACGCGCTGAAATTTGAATAGCCCAACCAAGATAGGACACGCAGGCTTCGTCCTCCTTGTACCTGTAATCAGAAAAGAGATAGCGGGGGTTTTAAACCCCCACTAAATATGCCCTGCGAAAAATAGCGATTACGCCATGGTTGCTCATAAATTGAGCGCGACTAGTGGTTCTGAACCGTGTGAAGCTTCTGAATCTAATGGCATAAGTTTTGTGTCTTAATTTTTCCAGAGGAGCAAAGCCCTCTTTTAAAGTCCCTGCAACCCTAAAGAGCTCCAATGGCAAGTTTGCATATAGGCGATAAAAACTCAATTAAAGTACACCATTAGTTTCAGGAAGTGTATATTAGTACAAAACGATCATTAAAATGTATGAATATGGCATATAAATCAAAGCACGAATATGAGAAAAGTTTGAGAAATTTGGACTTCTATATACCAATTCTTGATGTGTGAGGACTGGAAAAAGATTGAATCACGTTCAGGAAAGCCTCAGAAAGCTTTTGGAATTGGTTATAAGCTTTGAATCACGCTCTATGTGTGAAATCAGTTTTGAACTTTTTCACAAAAAATTTCAAAGTGTGTATTGGTCTGAGGCGCAGCTTCAAGGTTCTTGTGATTAGGTTTAGCATCCTGTATATGTATGGGACGAATTAGGGTAAGAAATTGAGTCCATAACCCTTTGCATTGATGAAAAAAATATTTGATTTCCATGGAATCTTTTTCAATATTTTCTTCATGAAGAACATGCCAATTTGCACCAAATCTTTCCTTTTTTGATGTGCACGAGATCTTGAGGTTTTGATGAGTGATTATACTGCATAAAAAGATTCAAACACATTTGTTTAGTATTTTTGTCATATTTTATTTCATTAAATGAATTAATGGTGATAAAAAATTCAAATAAATAATAAAAAATGATGAAATAAATCCCCTTTGGGTCAAATGGTCGTGCATAGCCTTTGGATCATGATTCTTGGAAGAAAATGTGGCCCATTAGCAATTTTGAGGCATTTGAAGCAAAGTTGACTTTTCAAAATTCCCAAAAATTTCCCAACTTCCACAAGGCATATCTTGCTCAATTTATAGGATTTGATCATGTTCTTGGACATTTTGGAAAGGTCTTGAAGTCATCTAACCAATGCCTTTGGTCCCATGTCATTTTGATTTACCAATCTCAAGTTATGGTCTTTGACTTAAAGTCCCTTTTTGTTGACTTTTGAAAATGACCTATAATGTTGAAATTGATAACTTTTTGTGAGAGCATTTCTTGGACTTGAAGTGTGAATAAGAGTTGTAGGAAATGTCTTTCTCTTCAAAATGAGCTTTGGATGGAATTTTTCTGATAAACCATGTGGAAGTTATGCCTTGGTCAAGTTACAGTTGACTTTTTCAACTGTCCAAATATGGAAACTTTTGCATCTTGAGACTTTTTGAGCCATACCTTGAAAATCATGATCAAGCATTGATCAAATGATGTTTGTGGCTTCAAAATAAGATGTTGATCAAAAATTTGGACTTTTGACTGTCAAATGACCATTTTGCCCCTGCAGTTGACTGTTGAGCAATTAGGGTTTTTGACTGTGCAATTTTGTGCTGTGAGTCTTGAAACTTGACATGAGGATACTTGACAATGTTTATAGGCATGTGGGACTTGTTTGGACCCTTGGAAACTTCAATTTCTTTGCCAGAACCAAAACCCTAGTTTTTGACTGTTAGGAGGCCCTTGAACTGTGTAACCCTTGAGAGTTTTTGAACCTTTGACTTGGCAAATCTTGAAGAATATGGGAGGGAAAATTTTGGGGTACAACATCCATCACATAGGAGGTGGACCCAAAAGTCTGAGAACCTACTTTGACAGGGATGCCCACCTCCCCGTGCACCATTCTCTTTGATCCGTCAAAATCCCTTACCACAATGTTACTAGGCTTTAGAGTTAAACCCTTGCAATCCAACCGGTATAGTGCCTTCTTTGGTAGAACATTTAGTGAGGACCCTATATCTACCAGCACATGAGCCATAGTGGTATCCCTGCATTCAATTGAGACATGCAGTGCATCATTATGCTTCCTTCCCTTTGGTGTCAAATCCGCATCTAAAAAACCCAGCCCATTATCAGCAGTCAGGCTGGCAACATAATCTTTGAACTGATCAGCTGAAGTCTCTTGTGGCACATGCGCAGTTTTGAGGAATGTGATCAAAGCCTTCACATGGGCCTCGGAGAACAACAACAAAGACAACATGGATATCTTCGACGGGGTCTGCCCCATCTGCTCGACCACATTGTAGTCTCTCTTCTTAATGATTTTCAGTATTTTCTCTATTTCTTGTTTAGAGGCTTCCACAATAACTTTCTTAGGCGTCTCCATCCGGGCATGCTCACGTATAACTTCTTTGTTGCGGGTATCAGACGATTCACCAACAAGGGTAATAACTGGAGTAAGAAAAGGAACGGTAGTTGATGTACTAGCAGGAATAGAAGATGGGATGACAATAGGCTTGCTAACAGTCTTAGGGGAAATCTCGGGAGAGAAGACCCTTCCGCTCTGGGTGATTTTGCTGGTTCCGATAATGTTATCAATATTCGGATCAGCCTCTTCATCTTTCAGATCTTGTTTGATGCCATGATAGTACACATCGGCACCATAATTCCAGGGGACAGCTTTGTCCGAGATGTACGGGACAGGACCAAGAACAGTGATTATCAGTGGAGCAATTTTTAGAGTAGATGTAATCCTAACAGGTCTTCTCGAGGAAACCATGGAAGGATTGGCGGAAATGGTTATAATAGCAACGTCTTCAGATGGAACAACAGGAACCAAAGTTTTCTCAAACAGAATTTCTTTGCTATCTATCAGGCGTTGGACACATAACTTCAGCAAACGGCAACCAAAAGGTAGAAACGAACACATATGGCAACCTTCACCATAACCTATAAATAAACCGGCCAACAAAAAATTCTTCTTGACAGTCACGAGAGGAGTAGACAATTCATCGATAGAGGTAACAAACAAATCAGTATCAATAGCATTAACTCCGCAGCCGTGCTTAGGCATGGGAGCAGTTATGACATTTGGCTTCTCCGGAGCATCAAAATCTATCTCCTTGGCTTCAATCAAGTCTTGTACTTTGTTTCTCATAGCCCAGCAGTCATTTGTATCATGGTCAGGACTCTCATAATGATAGACACACCAGGCATTTGAATTATATCGGGGAGATGTAGTATTTGGATTCTTGGGAGCCTCTCTCAAGGTTGCCAAGTTGGATCTCAGCAGATGAGGTATAACTTCATCCAATGTCATGTTGATACGGGTAAACTGCCGTGGTGGTCTTTCCACCCTTTGTTGATTGTTGCATTGTAGAGCAACTGCAGGTCTAGGTATCATCACGGTACTTATTGTCTGATGTTGTCCAGCCCTGTTCTGACCCCTCGGACTGTAGACGGCACTGGCTTCTTTCTTACCAACAAAAGGCTTCTTTACTGAACTTAACGAGGCATCCTTCTATATTTTGCTGATTCGAATCCCAGCTTCTACTCTCTCCCCAGTTAGGATCAGCTCAGTGAAACCAGCTGATGAGCTGCCGATCAAATGATTGAAAAATGGACCATATAGCGTCCCTAGAAACATATCAACCAACTCCCTATCAGACAACGGGGGTTGAACTCTCCCAGCCAAGTCTCTCCATTTTTGTGCATAATCTTTGAAACCTTCACCTGCACCCATGGACATACTCTGGAGTTGAGTACGAGTAGGAGCAAGGTCGGTAGTGTACTGATATTTCTTGTAGAAAGCAGTAGCTAAGTCTTCCCAATTTCGGACATTGGATCCCTCTAGCTGGTAGAACCATTCAAGATGAGTCCCTGACAGACTATCTTGAAAGAAATGCACCCACAAATTTCTATCAGCGGTGTGGGGTTTGATCTTTCGGACATAAGAGCGAAGATGGAGCTTTGGGAAGGACACCCCATCATACTTGGCAAAAACGGGAGCTTTGAACTTCTACGGGATGACTACTCCCGACACCAATCCCAATTCTTCGAAATCCAGTCCAAGTATCCTCTGAACTTCCATGGCACTCAGACGGTCTTCTAATTGCTTGTATCTATCCTCAGCAGGAGGATATTGCTCATCATTATAATCAGTATCATTGTCAGAGACTGCAGGACTAGGGTCTTTCTCTTCTTCTTGGTTCTCCCCTTCCTTAGATGAAGAGGTCAGGTCGACTTGTGGCTTTAATCGCTCTCCAAAACTTCGGCCCATGTTCAGAATACCAGCAGCCTTCTTCTTTTTCTTCTACTCTTTCAGAATGAGGGCTTTCAGATCCACCTGCCCCTTTGCCAGACTGATGAACATTTGTTGGAATTGGGCGTTCTGTGCCTGCAGGTCCTTAATGCTTTGTTCGGAAGACATTTCTGCTGAAATAAACAGCGAATGAGATGAGAAACCTGTAATGGTACCTGTAATGATGTGTATGATAATGGTATGCACATGAAATGATTTCAAAGACTTCGGGAAATTTAAATTTGCAAACCAAAATAAACAAAATTTTATTAGCTAAATGTGAAGTTCAAATGCCTTTTAGGCGTTACAATTAAAAATAAATCTAAAACTAGAAAAGAAAATCAAAAGTCCCATGGATGCTTCCTCTTCGTGCCAAGATAATCATTTAGTCTTTTTTCCTCATGGAGTTGCTTTGTGAGCTATAAAACCTTCTTCTCGTGAGCATGGAACTGATCCCTGTAAGTATCTCATTCTTTCATCAACTGAATCCAAGACCTTTGTAATTCCCTAAGATTAGTGGGCATATAAGGATAGAGAACCTTGTAAGGAATTCCTTCTTCAGTAGTGGGTTCCACAATCACTCGCAAAACAGCCACATAGGGCATCATAAGCTGCAGGGCACAAGCTCGTACCCGTTGTAGATAAGGTTCCATCAAAACGGAAGTCTTTGGACCCAAAGCCCTGATGCCGAATCTATTTACCATGCCCCAAGCTCGTATGAACCTTCGGCGATACTCTTGGATATCATCCTCATAGTTGAATATAATGCCCTCGATAAGTAACTCATGAGGACCATCCCTTCGAGCGTGACCGAATTTTCGCAGAGCTAAACAAGGATTGTAGGTTATACCCCCTCTGATACCAAGCAGTGGGACATTAAGGTACTCCCCATAATGGTCACTGATAGTAATGTTTTCCATAGATCGAGAACACCAAAGAATATCCGTATGAGCGAGTGAAATTATCCTTTGTGACCAACCCAAACCTTCTTCATTCTTCAGTATGGACTTAGGGAGGTGAGAAATAAACCACCTTGACAGTAATGGTATGCAGCACATGAGAATCCCTCTTCTCCTCATGGTACGAGTATGGAGAGTGTGCAAAATATCTCCGAGCAAGGTAGGCACAGGATTGCGAGAGAGAAAGATCTTGATAGCATTCACATCTATGAATGAGTCCGGATTAGGGAAGAGAGCTAAACCATAAATAAGAAGATCCAATATCTCCTCAAATGCCTGAAAATCCATATCCTCCCAAAATAGTTGGGCCTTGTCTATCAGAAACTTAGCTAGAAAACCCTTGACTCCGCTTCTTGTTTCCCAATTGGATACCACGTCGGCCCGTTTCAGATGTAAAGTTGAAGCAATGACTTTTGGCTTAGGAACTTCTTCTAGACCTGTGAAGGGTACCTGTTCAAGAAGGGGTATATCCAATAGCTGGGATAATTCTTCCAAGGTAGGCACCAACTGATAGTCTGGAAAGGTGAAGCAGTGGTGCTTGGGATCAAAGAACTGAAAGAGTACACTCATCATATTTTCATCAAAGTTTGAAGTAACCAGGTTGAGAAGTTGACCATGTCTCTTAGTGAACGCAGAAGTTTCACAAACCCTTGATGCTAGCTATTTGAGTTGGGAAGGTATCTTCACCAAGCTGATTCGGATTGTGTTTCTATGAACGGAATCCATGATCTGCAAAACAGAACAAGGAAAAATTCCCTTGGTCTTTGAAATGGTTAGGGAAATAAGCATGGATGGCATGTTTTGATGCATGATGTTATGATAAGCCACAGGTATAACAAACACAGGTATAACACACACAGTCAAATCACACCAAGTCCTTAGGTCTAAGGCTTGCATGAGGTTAAAGGTAGTACCCTCTTGAAGTTTAGTTGGTTTCAAACCTGTCTTAAAAAGTAATCGGGTTCTAGAGGATCTCAATATCACTGACCATCCTTTATCAGGCATTGTTTCAGCTCTCAAGTATCAACTAGTTCTCAGCTTTACACCTAGGCCGGCTATATCACTACTTTTTAATGGCCAAGTTTGTTCAACTAAGGTTCTAAGGTCCGTTAGTGCTTCACAACACCACACGGTGGCCCCGTATTCTCCTCGTTTCCCCACGAAGGATACCGGTACCAACCAAAGTGTCACACCAACACAGCCATCGCTTAAACCATATCAGTCTACGCCGTACAGTCTCCACGATCTATTGTTGTTTACCTAATGAGTGCCCCCAGATCCGGGTATAGGATCTTTAACAATTCCCAAACAAAACCCTTTAAGAATAAAGCAATCAAAACAAACAAGAAAGCAATTTTTAGAAATGACCTAGATCCTAAGGTATACCCCACTTATTAAAGTCCCCAGCAGAGTCGCCAGTTCTGTGATAGTGGCAGAACCGACTGTTATACTGGTTTGCGTTTTTCGTTTTGCGTTTTTTGTTCTCAAAATGTCGCGGTAAGCAAGAGTCGCCACCGACTTTTATTTCATCCAATCATGGAAAGGGAAAAAGAATAGAAAAAACCTTTTTTCCGAGATATTCTGAGTACAGGGGGTAGATTATAGAAAGGGAAGGTGTTAGCACCCTTTCTATCCGTAGTTATCTACGGGCTCTTAGGTACTTTCTCATGTTCAAATTGCTTGTGTGTGTTTGTCTTGAAAATGTTTTACTTCGTGATAACCCTTGTGTCGGTCCTCAAGGATGTGATGAAGTTTGTTTTGAAAATTTGTTTGGAAAGGGTGTTTATGTGAAAAGTTTTTATTGAGCGAGTACTTAAGATTCTACCTACTCGAAAAAAAAGATTATCGTTCTATTTCCTTTAGACAATGCTATCCTACTATTAAGGAGTAGGCGGCACCGTCGTTGGAGTTGTAAGGGACATTCGAAAGGGACAAGTACAATCAATAAAGCAATAGTTAGAAAACTTTAGTAGTAACCCTAGAGTCTTAAGATCTTTTCGAGGCAACATTTCCGAGGCAACATTTCCGAGGCAACATTCGAATGGGACATTTTGATCTTCTAGACTGGAGAGCGAACACTAAAATCTCCTATGCTTAATGACTGTTTACCGAAGGCAACCAGAGTGAGGCAAACCCTATGAGTGAACATGTGCATGTGAAGTTTTTCAGTTATTTAGTCTTTGCACATTAGGTGATCTACCGTTTTAATTTTCAAGCATTCTTTTCATACAATCCTATTAGCCATGCATCTAGACAGTTAAAGATTACGGGAATTTAAAGTGCAAGAAATAAATCTAGCTATTACAAGACTTCAGGGAGGGGGCTTAATTACATAACCAAAAATCGGGGATTTAAACAGTAAATGAAAACCCTAAGTTAACTATTACAAACCCTAAACAGTTACAAAATAACGGACAAATAATTAACAAGCGCACGGAAAATTAAATGCGAGGACAATTGAAATAATCTTAAAACCCTAATTTGAGAGAAAAAGTATTTTTTGGATTTTTATTGAAGAAAACAATTTAATTATAAATCAATTAAACCTAATTTCTAATTGCTTTTAAAATTATGAAAGAAATTAAATTAACCTAATTAAAGAAATATAAATTTATAAAAAATGATCTTTGAAGGAAATTAATTAAATTATGTACAATCTAAAAACCTAATTCTAATTATTTTTCATTATAAAAAGAAAATTAAATTGCCCAAAATTAATTAAACTAAATAATTCAAAAAATAATTATTAAGAAAAAGAGATTTTTTTGTGATTTTTTTGGTTTGTTAAGTTAATAAAAATAATTTTTGTATTAATAAAAAAAGGAAAGAAATAAGGAAAAGAAATTAAAGAAAATAATAAAAGAAATAACCAAATGGGCCTGTATGCTAGTTGAAAGGGGGGTGTAAATCTGAATTCCCTGGCCCATTAAGCACCAAGCCCAGCCAACCACGCTGGATCTTGTGCAGCATTGACCTGGAGGAGTATCATGGACCTTCATGACTGGAAGTGTTGGATCTGGATAGAAGTGCATCCAGTGGTCAGGAATTGCTAGTGCATGGTGGATGGTTGAGTGCATGGTACACCTGATTACATAAGAAAAAATAATACAAAGCAATTATTGGGACCTGGGATCGAACCCATGTCCTTATACTCGCCTCCAACGATGCATTTCCAGTTGGGCTACCTTGTTAACTTGTTTGTATAATGAGAACAAAATATAATAAATAAAATAAAGCAGTAGATTCAGAAAAGCGCGCAAATTTCAAATGAGACAATGGTGGACTGCCACATACTATCTTCTTCGCTGCAACCGTTGTATTAGGTAAAGGACTTTTACCTACAGACACAAGTTTGTAGCTATAACCCCTGCAAATTTCAAAAATTCACAAAACGCACGATAAATGATATCTAAATACATAGTTCCATTCGTGATGATCTCGTGAACACCCTGATATCATTCTTTCTGGTTAATTTCACCTTTGTAAGAAAGCCCTAAATTGCAAACGTAAACCCTAACAATGGCAACATCGTGTATAGGCTTCAAAAACGCAATTGAATAATACATTTAGCTTGCAAATATGATGAGGATTACAAATGTGTGACTTAAGCGTGCTAAAGATGCCAAGAATACACTAGTCGATTTTGAGTTTGAGGGCAAACCGTGAGAGCAATTATGCGTGTTTCTGGGTGCTTCAAGCCTTGCAACTGATCCAATTGGCTTCTGGGAAGGTCCAAGAATCGATTAGCAGCGTTGGAATGGTCTGAACTGATCTCTAAATGCAAAAACGATCCAGCATTTTTTGTCACTTTTTTGGAATTTGGTTTGGTGTTTTCACGACTGCTTAACCTTTTCTCTTGATCTGCAATTGTTGTATACATATAGTAGACTGAATTAGGGTTGTAAAATTGCATCATATCTTTGAGAATTATGAAAATGTGATTTGATTTGATTCATGTATGATATCTTTCTAAAACAAGCTCCAATCCAATCTTTTCCAACCCTAATGAGTCTTGCACGAATTAATCATCATGCTAGCTGTACATGGACTCCAAATGTGCATAAAAATCCCAAGATTTGATTTGTTTTCATTATTTTACCATTTAATTTGATTTATTTTGATTTAAATGAATAAAAAATCAAAATAAATGATAAAAGTATTAAAATTCTAGGTGGAAAAGCTCAGGGGTCGTGGGTCCTATTAGAAACATGTTTCAAGCAAGAAAGCATGGGCCCCTTTGGAAAAAATGCAAATTTGATCAATGTTGACTTTTGACAATTTTCCAAAAATTGCCAACTTTGACAATGCACAAATCTCTCAATTTTGACCCTAGGAGGGTGTTCTTGGACTTTTTAGGAAGCTTAGGATTTCCCCTAAACAACCCTTTTGGTTTCATCTCAATTGGAGCTTCCATGTTCATGTATGAAGCTTTGATCCAAAAGGTGTTTTTGTTGACTTTTCAAAAGGACCTATTGTGATGCGGTGGGAGAACTGACTTGAGGGTTTTGCGATTTGTGTTCGCAAATGTTGCGATTTAGCAAGAGTCGCCACCGAATTTTCTTTTATCCAATAAGGAAAGGTGAAAAAGAACAGGAAAGACCTTTTGAGATGTTTTCATGAGTTCGGGGGGTAGATTATGAAAAGGGAAGGTATTAGCACCCTTTCCATCTATGGTTTACCATGGGCTCTTAGTTACTTGTTAGATCACTTGCTTTTGTTTGAAAATTGTGCTTTTGTGTGGTTTTGAAAGTATTTTGCAAAGGTGTCATCGTTTAGGCGAACTTTGCAATGATTCTCGTTCGTAAGAATGTATGCAAAGTGTTGAGCTTTTGAAAATATTTCAATATTTGGAAAGTGTTTTTGAAGATGTTTTGGAAAGTGTATGTGATTGTTTTGAAAATATCAAGGATGTTTATTTTGAAATTGAGCAAGTAACTAAAAGTAATTTACCTACTCAAAAGTTTTTAGATGTGTTTTTCCTCCTCCTTTAGATGTTGCTATCTTACCATTGATTTTATAAGAAGCCCCATCGTTGGATATGAAGGGACGAGCGTTGGGTCATCGTGTGACCATGATAGCAATGTTGTGAAATGACTTAGCACTTTTCTGTAGGGACTAAGATCATTTTGAAAGGCAACTTTGATAGCGTCATCGAGGGACTATGATCTTTTTCGATTGACATCCCACATGCATAACATGGCCATTTTTGTAAGGCAACAAGTGGAATTACCCTGAGGGTGCATGTGTGCAAGTGTGTTTGATTGCATGCATTTTTGTCTTTGATTCTTGGGTTGTCTACTTGTTGATTTTATCTTGTCATACACACCTAATTACTAGCATTTGTACAAAGCAATAAAAATGCAGTAAATAAATATCCTACGCTATTACAACCATATTGAATTGCATGAAAATATAAAGGCAAAAGTAAGGTAAAAGCAAGGAAAATGGATCTTTCGACTTAGGGCAGCAAACCCTTCGACTCTGCCATTTTTTGGCCCTCTTCGACCTTACCTGAAAAGGGGCGAAAGAATGAGTTTCGACTGGGGCCTAGAAGCCAGCATAGTTTGGCTTTCGATTAGGGTCTGGAGGCCAACATGTTATGCCTTTCGACTGCCTCTTTCATTTAGACTGAAGGTTAGTATGGAAGCCAGAGGCTTCGTTTCTAACTTTTCTGTCTCCTGTTTCTTTCATTTGAGTTTGAATAGCAATATGGCCCAAGGCCATGCCAACATTACCTTAAGACTAGATTAGTTCTTTAAAGCGTATTTAAATGTACCAAGAGCAAAATCCAAGAAGATTGTTAACCATGACACATATTAAGAGAGTGAAAATAGAACAAAAAGAAGAAACTAGTATGTACATGTTTTAAACGAAAAAGAAAACTTATTTACATGATATGCTGGAAACGAAGGGCCAAAGGTTAGAAATGACTTACCTTGATGGAGGTTGGAGTGTGTTCTGGACTTTGAAGTGGTTGCTTTGAAGGCCTTCTGGATTCAAAGGAAAAGACCCTGGGTAGTCCTTCGACACTGGATTCGAAAGAACAAGACAAGCGAACTATCCTTCTTTGTTGGATTCAAAGGAAAGAACAAGTGGGATATTCCTTGAGTCGAAGGAAACTGGAATGTGTTGTTTGAAGGAGGCAACGGTGATTCTGGTTTTTTGATTTCACAAGTGTTGAAGTGTTTGAGAGTTTTATGGTGTGTGAGAATTTTGAAGATACGTTCCCCCTCTCCTTCTCTCCCCTCTCCTTCTTCTCTTTGTGCAAATGAACTCTCTATTTATAGAGAAATGCTTTTGGGAAGCTTGGGGAGCAAAAATAATAAAATAAGGCTCAGCTGGAAAGTAAGTGCCCACTTGTGCCATAAAAGCAAAATGAATGGTTCAGATGGGGTTGCTTCCTTCTGAAGGAAAACAGGCGCAAGGCTCAAGACAAACTTTTCTAAAAGGTAGTATTATACTGTTAAGTGCAAGTGGTATTGGATAATAAATGGGTAAAGGCCCAAAAAGGGAAGACACGTAGCCTAGCCTATGGGTCTAAATGTTCAACTTGATCTTTTGAGTCGAATCCTCCATCTTTCTACACCTTTCGACCAGACTAGAATAACACAGCATTCATTTTCACCAGTTGTGTGTCATAATGCAGGACCATGGCGTGTCAAAGGGTTTACAGATGGATTCGAAAGTGATAAGAAGGTGCATTCGAATTATACATGGAGATGAATTTAAAAGTCACAAGAAGGTAGCCATTCATCCAATCGAAAACTTATGAATCCAAGGCAAACAGGTGAGGGGCGAATGGTGCAGTCGAATTACACTTTTCAAAAGGTTATTAACTTCTGAATCAAAGGAAGCTTTCAGAAGATTATTGACTTTTTGAATTGAAGAAAACCAAAAGGAGGCCTTTACTTCCTGAGTCGAAGGACATTCCTGAGTCAAAAGACACTGCTTCAGAGGGAAACAAAAACTCAGTAGAAGCTTGTATGAAGATCATTTCCTTCTGAGTCGAAGAAAGCCTTTTTGAAGTCAAATGCCCAGACGAAAGAGGCACACTAGCAGCAACTTTTGAGCAATCGAAGGAGGTGCAAAGTCTAGTCGAAGGGGACTGAATCGAAGGAGACCTATTTTCCTCCAAATTCGTCAAAATGTTATTTTTATTTGTTTTCTCTCTTTTTGACAGTTTCCTTTTAATTATGGTGATGGAAAATCCCAATGTACTTGTCCAAGCTTGAATTTTGAGAATCTTTGTGAGGAAAGCCTTGAAAAATGAGAGCGCAAATTTTGGGGTACAACAGCTGCCCCTGTTCAAACTTCTTGAACTTGAAGAGTTTGGTTGGCGGATCCGGCATTCGTGACTTGATGGTGAAAGAATTTTGAACACTAGAGTGCCCAGAAATTTACACTCGAAGATGGATGGTGAATGGGCTCATAGATGCCATTTGGTGGAATGTTGATAAACTCTGGAAGAAGTATCAGCATAAATCTCCTGTTGATCCATACTAGACTTGTTGTTTTCCTTGTGAGAAAGGGGGTTAAAAAAATGCAGATGCTTGCATGATTCTTACTAGATGTGGTATCATTCTAAATGCATTGTTATGTACATGCTACGATGTATGAATGAGAAATGTGTTTTCGTCCGGGAAAATAAATCCTTGACTACTACTGAGGAAATCTTTGGAGGTTGAATCCTTGATTGCCTGTTGAAAATGAAGAATATGGATATCTTCAAATTCTATTGAAGAGATGCTTCTGCTGGGGAGCATTACTCAAGAATCATTTGTTATCTGGTCAGGTACAGGCTTCACAGTTCCTGAGGATGAAGTAGTCGATTGCTATCTGGTCGGGTCCAGGTTTCATGGCAACTTACTGGGGGAAGGGATGAATTAACTGTTATCTGGTCGGATCCAGGCTTTGCAGAAAATTCCTTGAAATTTAATAGTTATCTGGTCGGATCCAGGTTTCATGGCAACTTGTTGGGGATGTGGAGGTTAATTGTTATCTGGCCGGATCCAGGCTTCAGAGTAACTTGTTAGAGGTAAGGGTGAATTAACTGTTATCTTGTCGGATCCAGGCTTCACAGTACTTCTTGAAGGCTGTTATCTGGTCGAGTCCAGGATTTATGGAAAATTCCTTGAAATTTAATAGTTATCTAATCGGATCTAGGCTTCACAACAACTTGCTGGGGATACAAAAGTAAATTGTTATCTGGTTGGATCCAGGCTTCACAGCAACTCGCTGGGGATACAAAAGTTAACTGTTATCTGGTCGGGTCTAGGCTTCGCAGTAACTTGGAATGGCAACTACTATCTGGTCAGATCCAGACTTCATGGTTTTTTGGAAAGATGTACTATTATCTGGTCGAGTCTAGGCTTCATAGTGTCTTTCTGGGGGTCATAGTTAATTGTTATCTGGTCGGGTCCAGGTTTCACAATAAACTGTGGGAAAAACTGTTATCTGGTCGGGTCCAGGCTTTGCATATTTCTGATGAGGTTAATTGTTATCTGGTCGGGTCCAGGCTTCATAATGAACTGGTTGAAAACTGTTATCTGGTCGGGTCCAGGCTTTGCAGATTTATGATGAAGTTAATTGTTATCTGGTCGGGTCCAGGCTTCACAATGAACTGCTTGGGGATTTAGTTGTTATCTGGTCGGGTCCAGGCTTCACAACGAATCTCCGAGGATGATTGCTATATGGTCGGATCCAGGCTTCGCAATGACTTTCTTGAAAAGATGGAAGTGAGGAATGATATCTGGCGAATTCACTAGGGAATAAAAAGGCAATTCTATTGGGAACCAGTAGTTAAAACCTTGGTTGGATTAAGTTTAGATTCTTCTATATCTTGGAAGAGTTGGGCTGGTCGTGTCCAGGTTTTCATAGCTCTTTGAGAAAGTGATCAACTGTTATCTGGTCGGGTCCAGGCTTCAGTAACTCAAGATGTCAAACTGTTATCTGGTCGGGTCCAGGCTTCAGTATAACTTGAAAATTATGCTAATATCTAGTTGGATCCAGGCTTCATAGCATTTCTTGGTAATAATAAATTCTTTGTTAAAGACTTTACTAGGGATTAGGGGTTGTGGCCCTATGATTTGCAGTCTTTTGAAGGGGAAATTCTAACTGGAGAGTATAGACTCAGTCAGGCAAGGTAGACTCAGCTTGGTGAGAATGTACTCAGCTGGGGATGATGGACTCATCTGGGGAGGATAGATTATGTTTGGAGAAAATAACCTTGGTGGGAAAAGATGTACTCAACTGGGAGATTTGGACTCAAATGGGGAATTTGGGTTCCGTTGAGGGATTTGTACTCCGCTTGGGAATAGAATCTTGGTTGGAAGATATACTCCGCTGGGGAAGATGGACTCAATGGGGAGTGTTTATTCAGCTGGACTCAGCTTGGAGAATAAAGTCTCGGTTGGAAGATACACTCTACTGGGGATAAAAACTCCTGGTTGGGAGATATACTCCACTGGGGACAGAAAACCTTGGTTGGGAGATATACTCCACTGGGGACAGAAAACCCTGGTTGGGAGATATACTCCACTGGGGATGATGGACTCAATGGGGAGTTCTTACTTGACTGGGGAAATCGGGGTGTATTGTACGTTGAGGAATTTACACTCGGCCCGGGGAAATAACTCTGTTGGGGAAATAAACCCTGCTGAGGAAATGAGTTTCCTTTAGACAGAGACCTTTAGGCTTCAAATTTGTAAAATTTGTCGAGAGATTGAGGCTCTGGCAGGGGGTTTATCCTTTGTGAAGAAATTTTTGTAGGCAATTCCGCTGGAAAGGATGCATTTGGGTTGTCCCTATAGGGAAAATGATGACGAGATAACTCTGTGGGGAATAAAATCTACTGAGGAGATGGATTCCCTTTAAGAAGAGATCTCATAGGCTTTAGCTGGGAAAAAGCTGTCAGGAGATTGAGACTCTGGCCGAGGATCGTCATGTGCAAGGATATTTTGTCGGCAAATCCGTTGGGGGAAGGTTTATTGCCAGCGCCCTAGTGGGGATAACGATGGTGAGATAACTCTGTGAGGCTATTTCACATACATTAAATGGATGCTTACTGTTGTTGTGCACTGATGCCTGGTTGAGGCTGCGGCTGGGCAGGACACTTGTGCCAAATAGCCTTAATTATGTTCATATGCATATGTTCATTCAATTTTAGTCATTGGAAAAATTTGCATTCAAAGCAGAGATAGACAATTTTGCACTTCAAAGTGTATTTGTATTGATATTTTGCCCATGAATAGGCATTTTTGTACATAGAGACGGAAATCCTAGTAAGAGGAAATCACCGAAAAGAAAAACAAAATTGAGAATGAAAAACAAAATAGCCATGTGAAATGATCTCATTGCCTTTCAGCTCTACTATTGCCCCAGTGTCTTTGAACGTCCCTTGCCGTTGATCGAAGTTGATTGGATTGATCCTGGACCATTTGAACTTTGGACCTTGGTGATAGCGTTGACCGTGTTGATTCCACGGGACATAGTCGTACGCTTTTAATCCTTAATTTTTGCCTGAACCGCCCTTTCGGGTTTTCGGTCAACCAGGATACCCTTTTTTTCCCAAGTCTCCCTTTCGGGTTTTCAACTTGTCGGGTGTACAATCTTTTGTATATATCCCTAATTTTTGCCCAAACCTTTTGGTTTGCCGGGATGCCCTGATTTTGCTTAGGTGTGTCAACCTAACGGGTCTCTTATGCGTAGTATTTTTTGACTATGTCCGCGTTTATAGGATGTGGGAAATCTTCACCATCCATGGTGGTCAGTATCATGGCACCACCAGAGAAAATTCTTTTGACAACAAACGGCCCTTCATAGGTGGGGGTCCATTTTCCTCTGGGGTCACCTTGTGGTAAAATGATGCGTTTTATCACCAGGTCACCAACTTGATATACTCGAGGCTTGACCTTTTTGTTGAAAGCTTTGATCATCCGTTTTTAATACGTCTGACCATGGCAGATAGAAGCTAATCGTTTTTCATCAATTAAGTTCAGTTGATCCAATCTCGTTTGAATCCATTCGTCTTTACTTAGGCCTGCCTCAATCATAATTCTCAGCGAGGGAATTTGAACTTCCACTGGAAAAATGGATTCCATGCCATAGACTAGAGAGAAGGGAGTTGCCCCAGTTGATGTTCTAGCTGAAGTACGGTAACCATGTAGAGCAAATGGTAGCATCTCATGCTAATCTTTATAGGTCACTACCATTTTCTGCACAATCTTCTTGATATTTTTGTTGGCGGCTTCGACTGCGCCATTCATTTACGGTCTATACGGAGAAGAATTGTTATGCTTGATATTAAATTGAGTGTACAATTCCCTGATCATGGCATTGTTGAGGTTAGTCCCATTGTCGGTGATGATCCTTTCGGGGATACCATAACGACAGATAAGATTGTGTCTGATGAATCTGGCTACCACGTTCTTGGTGACTGAGGCAAATGAGGCGACTTTGACCCATTTGGTGAAATAGTCTATAGCAACAAGAATGAAGCGATGTCCATTGGAAGTTGTGGGCTTGATTTCTCCGATCATGTCAATACCCCACATTTCAAATGGCCACGGAGAGGTCATGACATTCAGAGGGATTGGAGGTACATGGACCTTGTCAGCGTAGATTTGACATTTGTGGCAAGTTCTTGAATGTTGATGGTAATTTGTCTCCATCGTTGACCAATAGTAGCCAGCTCTTAAGATTTTCTTAGCCATTGTATGCCCACTTGAGCGAGTACCTAAAAGGCCATTGTGCATGTCTTTCATGATTTCCTCTACCTCCCTCTTATCCACACATCGGAGTAGAGTTGAATCATGGTTGCGCTTGTACAATATCCCATTACTTAGGAAGAATTTGGCTGCAAATCTTTGTAAGAACTTTCTGTCATTGATAGATGCTCCCTCTGGATACTCTTGCGCTTCAAGGTATCTCATTACTTCATGGTACCACGGCTTTTCCGTATCGGTGTCAAGCTCATAGCAATGTGTAGGTTCATCAAATCTTTCAATTGTAATCATAGGGGCTTCGTTGTCCCATCTGACTTTGAACATTGAGGACATGTTTGCAAAAGCGTCAGCCAACTGGTTTTCTTCCCTAGGGAAATGTTCAAAAGTGATCTCTTTGAAGTGAGGAATTAGGGATAGCACGAGTTCCTTGTAAGGGATAAGATTAGGGTGTTTAGTGTCCCAATCTCCTTTTACTTGGCTGATCACCAAAGCGGAATCTCCAAACACATCCAAATGCTTTATCCTTAAGTCGATAGCAGCCCTTAGACCTAAGATGCATACTTCATACTCATCCATATTATTTGTACAATCGAAGCATAGTCTGGCGGTAAAAGGAGTGTGGCAACCTTCAGGAGAGATGATCACAGCACCAATTCCATTACCTAAGGCGTTGGAAGCCCCATCGAATACCATAGTCCATCGAGATCCTTGTTCAGGTCCGTCATACGGTCCAAGTTTTGCATAGTTGGTTACCAGCATAATACTCTCGTCAGGGAAGTCGAAGTTCATTGACTGATAATCATCCACAGCTTGATGGGCCAAATGATCTACTAGTACGCTTCCTTTGATGGCTTTTTGATTTGTGTATTGAATGTCATACTCAGTCAAGATCATTTGCCATCTGGCTATTCGTCCTGAAAGGGAAGGTTTTTCTAAGATGTACTTAATTGGATCCATTTTAGAAATCAACAAAGTGGTATGAGTCAACATGTATTGCCTTAGCCGGCGAGCAGCCCACGCTAAAGCACAGCAAGTTTTCTCGAACAGTGAATATCTGGTTTCACAATCGGTAAACTTTTTGCTTAGGTAGTAAATTGCATTCTCTTTTCGGCCAGACTCGTCATGTTGGCCCAAAACACACCCCATAGAATTCTCTAGTACTGTCAAGTATATGATCAACGGTCTTCCTTCGACCGGAGGCATGAGATTAGGAGGTTCTTGCAGGTATTCCTTGATTTTGTCAAAAGGCAATCTGGCATTCATCGTTCCATTTGACTACCTGATATTTCTTCAAGAATTTGAAGAGTAGCTTACAGGTAGCAGTTAAGTGTGATATGAAACAGGAAATGTAATTGAGACGGCCCAAGAATCCTCTGATTTCTTTTTCAGAACGAGGGACTAGCATTTCTTGGATGGCCTTTATCTTGGGGGGGGGGGTCAACTTCAATGCCTTTATTGCTGACAACAAATCCTAAAAGCTTTCCAGAGCGTACTCCGAATGTGAACTTGTTAGGGTTTAACCTTAGTTTACATTTCTTCAGTCTCTCAAATAGTTTGTACAGGTGACCGAGATGTTCTTCTTCGGTTTGTGATCTGGCGATCATATCATCTACATATACTTCTATCTCATGATGAATCATGTCATGAAATAAAGCCACCATAGCCCTTTGATATGTTGCCCCTACATTCTTTAATCCGAACAGCATGACCTGGTAGCAGAAAGTGCCCCATTGTGTAACGAAAGTAGTTTTTTCCATATCTTCAGGAGCCATCTTTATTTGATTATAGCCCGGGAAGCCATCCATGAATGAGAAGACTTTATGCTGAGCGGTATTGTCGACTAAGACGTCAATGTGTGGTAGAGGGAAATCATCCTTGGGGCTTGCCCTATTCAGATCCCTATAGTCTATGCACATGCGAACTTTCCCGTCTTTCTTTGGCACTGGAACTATATTAGCCACCCATTGAGGATAGGATGTCACAGCTAGGAATCCTGCATCAAACTGTTTCATTACTTCAACTTTGATCTTTTCAGACATGTCAGGCTTCATGCGACGAACTTTTTGTTTAACAGGAGGGCAGTCTTTTTTAGGTGGCAGACGATGAACCACAATGTCGGTATCCAACCTAGGCATATCTTCATACGACCAAGCAAATACTTCCATATAATCGCGCAACATCTGAACCAAATGGCTTTTGACACTGCTTTCCAAATTAGCACCGATCCTGATTTCCTTCTTATCTGACTCAGTACCCAGGTTGATAACCTCAATTGACTCTTCATGTGGTTGAATAGCCTTTTCCTCTTGTAACAGAAGTCTGGCTAGTTCTCCTGGTATGTCATAATCTTCCTCGCTTTCGTCTTCGGCTTGGTTGATAGGACATTCAAAGTCATATTTGGCAATAATAGAGTTGTTGACAATAGGATCCGGAGTGGATGTAGACCTACAAGAGTGTGTGTGTGTGTGTGTGTGTGTGTGTGTGTGTGTGTGTGTGTGTGTGTGCATGTAAGATACATGGCTATCTTTTGGAAATGTATTTAAAAGAGAAGAAAGACAATGAACACAAATATTTGAATGCAAAAGAGTCCAATGTACTGAATGATCATATGATTAGATGAACAAAATATAAAACCGTTGACAAAAGACCCAAAGTTCCCCATGCTAGGCACATGGCTTAGAAGTCAATATCAAAATATTACAGACAACGAATTCTTGAATTGATTAAAAGCAAAAACAAGTAGATTACTCCTCAATGAAGGAGATGGGCACGAAGTCCTTCGTATGCCAATTGTTGGGCTTCCCTTTGGTTGTTGGGTAGATCCAGTCTTCAAAAGCACACTCATCCTCGGAATCCTCTACGGCGTTCACTTCATGACTCTTGAGGTGGAGAGACGGCTTTCCCGTACGAGCATTTCTAATTTCTTTCTGAATTTTGGAGGTGAAACCTATCCCAAACTTATCTGTCTTGAACTGGATGTCGGGGAGCTGACCCCACATCTCATTGTTTCCTTCTTCTACCACAACACGGGCATCTTTAAGAGAAACCATCTTGGGAATAACTTTATCGGCCTTTGGAGTGTCGGAGGAGATTTTGGTGGTGGCCACAACTTCAAATGTTTGGAAAGGAGTCTCTATAAATTCGCCATCCATCTCTACATACTTGAAAGAAGTGAGGTGGCTTACCATAAATTCTTCTTCACCGCAAACAGTGACAACCTTCCCTTGAACTGGGTATTTTAACTTCTGGTGGAGAGTAGAAGTGACTGCACCTGCCCCATGGATCCATGGGCGCCCAAGCAAGCAAGAATACGCAGGCCGTATGTCTATTATGTAGAATGTGGAGTTGAAAATCTTTGAACCAACCTTAATTGGGAGATCCACCTCTCCATGAACCATCCTTTTCGACCCATCAAATGCCCTCACAACAATGTCACTTGGCTTCAAAATCAAACCTTCACAGTCTAGCCGATCTAAAGTGCCTTTGGGTAACACGTTTAAAGATGAGCCTGTGTCTACCAAAACATGTGCCAGAGTGGTTCCCTTACATTCAACAGAAACATGCAAGGCTTTATTGTGATTCTTTCCCATGGGAGTTAAATCTGCGTCGGAGAACCCCAGACCATTGTCGGAGGTCAGACTTGCTACACAGTTCTCAAACTGGTCGGCTAAGGTTTCTTGAGGCACGTGAGCCTTTTTCAAGAACTTAATCAGAGCTTGTGCATGGGCGTCAGAACATAGCAATAGGGACAACATTGATATTTTAGAATGGGTTTGTCCCAACTGCTCTACTATTTTGAAGTCGCTTTTCTTGATGATTTTCAGAATCTCCTTCATCTCTTGAGTGGATGGTTCTTCCATAACAGTCTTTTCAGCAAGTGCCTCTTCTCTGGCAGACTCACTTTCTTTCTCTTTCCCTTTAGTACTGGCACCAGCATTGCCGTTGGTTATGCGGATTGGAACTGCGGTAGTGGTTGGTAGTGAGATATCAGGGGAAAAGACTCTTCCTGTTCTTGTGACTTTACTAGAACCAGTGATATTTGTAACACCTGCTTCATCAATCCAAGAATCTTGTTTTACCCCATGGTAATAAACATCGACACCATAATTCCATGGTACAGCTTTATCAGAGGTGTATGGAATGGGTTTGGCAGCACTGATTATGAGAGGAGCAATGATTGGTTCGTTTGAAATCCTGATAGGACCTTTGGATGAGAACCTAAGAGGTTTGTTTGAAATTGTTATGATGGCCAAGTCTTCATCTTTGTCGACTGAATTTTGGATGGCAGGATTCTTTTCGAATAGAATTTCACGGCTATCCATTAGGCGTTGTATACCTTTCCTCAGTTTTTCACACCCATCAGATTGTCTCATACAGCCCACACAGTCTTTCTCACAGCCGGGGAAAGTCCCAGCTTTCAACAGATTGCTCTTGATTACATTCAATGGAGTAATTAACCATTTTACGGAGGCAATGAAAGTTGTATCTTCGATGGCATTAACACCTTTGTCGTGCTTCGGCATTGGAGCAGTAATTACATTTGGTCTTGGAGGAGGATCAAATTCAATAGTCTTGTTGTCGACTAAATCCTGGATTTTGTTCTTCAGAGCCCAACATTGATCAGTCTCATGCCCTGGGCTGTTTGAATGATAAGCACATTTTGTATTTGGATTATATCTTGATGATGAGGTGTCAGGATTGGCAGGAGGATCCCGCAATGTCACTAAATTGATCCTGAGCAGATGCTGAAGGGCTTGAGATAATGACATGCCTAACCTCGCGAACTGTCTTCTTGGAGCTTCAACCCGTTGATGAGTGGTAGATGGTCTTTGAGTAGCAGTCGGATTGGAGATTCAGACAGCATTGATAGACGGATGATTACTCATTTTGGTATGGGCCTTTTTCTCTATACACATCATTAACTTCTTTCTTTATGGAAAAAGGTTTCTTGACAGGATTGGGAGCGGAAGTAGACGCCACAGAGATCTTTCCACTCTTAATGCCACTTTCTACTCTTTCACCGGTTAGGATTAATTCGGTGAAACCAGAAGAAGAGCAACCAACCAATAGATTGAAGAAAGGACCAGATAATGTGCTCATGAACATGTCAATGTGTTCCCTATCAGTCAAGGGAGGTTGGACCCTACTTCCAAGGTCTCTCCACTTCTGTGCATACTCCTTAAATCCTTCATCCTTCCCCATAGTCATACCTTGCAATTGAACCCTCGTCGGTGCCAAGTCAGTGTTGTACTGATATTGATGGTAAAAGGAAGTAGCTATACCCTCCCAAGTATTGATGCGAGAGCCATCCAACTGGTAAAACCATTCAAGTTGTGTTCCAGCCAGACTCTCTTGGAAAAAGTGAACCCAGAGTTTTTTATCAGCAGTGTGCGGCTGTATCTTGCGCACATAGGACTTCAAATAGAGCTTTGGGCACGAAACCCCATCGTATTTTGCGAAGGTTGGTATTTTGAACTTGTGGGGAATGACTACCCCAGAGATTAATCCCAAATCGTCAAAATTCAAACCGGGAATAGCTTGGATTTCAACTGCTTTCAACCTGTCTTCTAGCTGCTTGTATTTGATGTCTCCGGGTGGATATTGTTCGTTGAAATAATCATCATCAGATTCTTGGTCATTGATACAGTCGGCCTGAGTACTCTTGACTTCACCAATTTGGTTCTCGTCCTCTTTGGATGAATCTTCCTCTATTGGAATTTGACGGATTTTCTCTTTGAACCTTCTACCCATGTTGAGCAGAGCTTTCTTCTTTGGCTTTTTCTTAGCGGCCAACAAGGCCATCATATCCTGTTGCCCCTTGGCCAGGGCGAGTAAAGCTTCCTGAAATTGAGAATTCTAAGCCTGGATTTCCGTCACAGTTTTCTCTAGATCCATCTTGCTTGCTTGCTTGCTTGTTTGCTTGTTTGCTTGTTTGCTGAAATAAACAGCTGAGAGATGAGGAAACCTGTTATGCGGACACCTGTCATGTCATGATGCATGAATATGCAGTATGTGTTGTACCCCAAAATTTGCCCTCTCATGTTTTCAAAGGTCTTCCCTTACATGGTTGGTCACAAACCCTTGACTATGGAAAATAAAGTTTTTTGAAGATAAACAAAGTGTCTTTCGATTGGCATCTGGGAAAAGTCTTCGATTGGGCATCCAAAATCCTTCGATCAGGCTTGGTTCACCAGTCTTCGATTTGGAATTTGGCACTCTTCGATCAGGTTTTGACTCACCAGTCTTCGATTGGGCATTTGGCACTCTTCGATCAGGCTTTGATTAGTAAGCTTCGATTAGGTGTTTGGAACCCTTCGATCAAGCTTTGGTCTGTAAGTCTTCGATTGAGCGCTGGACCTCCTTCGATCAAGCTTTGGTGTGCAAGTCTTCGATTGAGCGCTGGACCTCCTTCGATCAAGTCAATTTCACAATGCTTCGACTGGTACTTCAGAGGGTCCTTCGACTGGAACTTCATACTTTACCTCAATCAGAACATCAGAATGAAATGACATTCGAATGGCATTTCAGTGTAGAGTTTCTCTTAATCTAAGATGCTCTGATGAAGGAAGTTTTGAACACTTCGAATCAGAACTTAGAATCATCACAAGGCCAAGGGCTGGTCGAAGTTGCCTAATAGAGAATGTTCCAAATAGATTCGAATTGGACTTTGAAGCTGGCAAAGAAGGCAGATTCGAAGGAATGAAGTAGGTTGGCATGACTAAGCAAAAACACATATCCTAACCTGTCCAGAATACCCAAAGTTCACAATGGCATGTGTCCCTTGCAAATATGCAATCGAAGCAGGGGGAGTATCAATCGAAGGGGCTATGACGGGAGTAGTTTGAATTGGGACTTTGAAGCAATCGAAGAGAGCAAATTCGAAGGGGCAAGTCAGCTTTTGATTTCCATCATATTGGAGGCCCAAAACAACTCAGAGCAAGCTGGCAGAAACGCATGATTGGATCTAATATGGCAAGTTTTCATGAAAATCAAATCAAATCTCTTCATCATAATGGACCAAGATTTGATACACAAATTTTGACCTAATTTCTTTTGGCCATATAAACCACAAGCCTCACAAAATCACACACACGTGAAAGACACAGAAAAAACTCTGTAGAAACGGCCACACCACTTTGCAAGAAACCTTGAAAAAGTGTGAGATTGAAAACAACCTTAGAGGCGAATTCAATCCAAAAGAACAACATAGCCCTCTTGCCAGCAACCTCCTGAAGCGAGACCGGTCAAAAACCAAGCCTTTCCCTGCCTATAACGCATTGTAAGCCCCCATGAACCTTGCTCTGCACATAGAATCGTAACTCAGTTTTTATGCATCTTTGTGCCAAATTTCTTGCATATTTGTATTAACCATTAAATTCCTAAGCAAACTGCATTATTTGATTGTATTTTCGTGACTTCTAACCCCATATTCAGAACCTAGGGTTCTTGTTCTTGTTTTTGGGCGTTCCTTGTGCAGATTAAATTAAGGCCACTAATGGCCATGGATGAGTTCAAGGGAAAGAGATGAGTGTGAGGGTGTCCTTAAAACTCGTTTTCATGGCCTATAGATAGTTTTGGAAGGCAGTTAGGGATTTTTCTACGGATGTAAATCCGCAGGAAACGAACCAGGGGGTTGTGGGGAAGACGAAGACGTGTCTTCTTCCCACTGGTCCTTTTAAAACGCGCGCCACATTTTTTTATTTTCAGGGAATAATTGTTGGTTTGTTTTTATAATATCTGATTACTAATCCTCTAACAGGTTAACATCATGGCTCAGTTGGTAGCACGTTGGTCGAATTGTCCAATGGGACCTGGGTTCAAATCCCAGGTTCCCCAAAACTTTGTTGTGTTTTTCCTTCAGGTATTCAGGCGCAGCATCCCAAACGTGGTCCACCATATGCCTCAGGCGCCCATGCGCTAGGTGGTTCCAGATCCAAATCCAGTGGTCCAGGATGAGGTTCACCATGAACCTTGATCAATGAACGTCTAGGCAATCTGAAAGTCAAACGAGACTGTTCGAATCTGGGCCTGGAATTGCTGAATCAGCCTCCCTTCTTCAGGCCCAGCGCCCCCCAAAGTTTGCTTATGTTTTTATTTTCTTTTCATATTTCTTTTGCTTTTATTATTATTATTATTAAAAACTAACTAATTAATTAACAAACTAACCTTTTTTTCATAAAAAAACCAGAAATCAAAAATATTATTTTCATCATTAATTTCATTATTTTTGTAAATAAACCATTAACCAAAAAAACATTTTCTTTTTTTAATTAATTCCATTATTAATTTAGACTTGATTCTTAATTCAAAAAAAGACCAAAAATATGCTTTCTTTAAAAAGGGTCAAAACCCTAAAGGACAATCTGATTCAACTTTTCTCGCGCATATTATTTTGATCTATATTTGTGTAATTGCTCCGAGGATGTAATAGTTTTTAACTTAGGATTTTATTTACCGCTTTTATTTACTTTTTGAAATTTAATTTTAAGGGTTTGTTTTTGGCGATGTAAATACCCGACGCCTTGTAATAGCTTAGCTTTATTTTCCGCAATTTATTTTCCGCAACCATTAACTGCTAGATGTATGAATAATAGGCTATGCATGACAAGATCTATCTTAACTTAAAATCAACGAGTAGCTCACCATGACATGTAAAGATAATATAAACTGAAAATTGACACACTCGCACATGCCACTCTTAGGGTACGCCTCACTTGGTTGCCTCGAACGTGGTCATTGAGTATAGGATGTTTTAGAGGTTGCCCTATTGTCCAAAGATCATAAGTTGCCTCAAAACGGTTGCCTCGGATAAAAAAATGATCTAAGACATTAGGGTTACCGCTAAGGCATCCTAACGTTGCTTTAGGGACCACACGTCCCTTAAATCGAATTGACCCTTAAAACTCCAACGACGGTGCTACCTACTCCTCAATAGTGGGATAGCACTGTCTAAAGGACATTAGCACAGTTTAATTCCTTTTTGAGTGGGTAGATGTTCTTAAGTACTTGCTCCTTTTAAAACAAAACAAAACCTTTTTCGCACTTACACTCTTTTTCGAACAAAGTTTTCAAAAACACTTCATACGCTCTTGAGGACAGAAGCAAGAGTTAAATCTAAGTTTCAAATAAAAACTTTTTCAAAACCCACAAACACAAAGAAAAGAAAACTTTTGAAAGCATAGTGAGCAAGTACCTAAGAGCCCGTGGATAACCACGGATAGAAAGGGTGCTAACACCTTCCCTTTCTATAATCTACCTCCCGAACCCGAGAAACATCTCGAAAAGGAATTTTTCTGTGCTTTTGTCCTTTCCTTGTTGGATAAAATAAAAGACGGTGGCGACTCTTGCTTACCGCGACATTTTGCGAAAACAAACGCAAACGCGAACCAGCATTCAAAAACAGTCAGTTCTCATTCCCATCGATCATAGTATGCAAATGATTTCAAGGATTTAAAGAATTTAAATTTGTATAGACAAGGAGTGAACAAACGTTAACTTGCATTAAAGAAATCTTGATTTGAATACAAACATGCCTCTTCGGCTTACAACAACAGAAATAAGCATAAAGTAAACTCCTAAGACAGAAAAGTTGTGCGCATCCTCTTTGGCGCAATGTAGGTGTTTAAGCTCCTTTCCTCATGAAGTTCCTTTGTAAGCTCTAATATTTTCTTCTCACTTTCATAGAACTTAGCTTCGAAGGTGTCTCGCTCTCCTTTTAACTTAATCCAAGCGTTTTGCAAATCTTCAAGAGAAGTAGGCATATCAGGATAGAGGATCGTATGTGGAATGTCTCCCTCGACTATTGACTCCATGATAACAGGTAAGACGGCTTTGTAAGGTATCTTGAGACTTTGAGCGCGAGCCCTTACCCATTTAAGATAAGGTTCCAAAGTAATGGAATTCTTACGCCCCAATGTCTTGCTATCAACTTTGTTAACCATACCCCAAGCTCGTATAAATCTTTGACGGTAACCTTGGGTATCACTTTCGTAGTCAAATGCAATTCCTTGGATGAGTACCTTATGAGGGCCATCTCTTCTTGCGTACCTAAATTGTCGCAAAGCTAAACAAGGGTTGTAAGTAATGCCTCCCCTAATTCCAAGTAGAGGGACATTAGGGAATTCCCCACAGCGGTCAATGATTGTAATGTCTTCTGGGGAGTGATAATACCAACGGATATCAGTGTGTGAAAGTGACATCAATATTTTAGACCATATCATACCTTGCTCATTCTTCACCACTGATCGAGGTAGGTGAGAAATAAACCACCTAGCCAACAGAGGAGTGCAACACATCAAAGCCCCCCTTTTCTTCAAAGTGCGAGAGCGAAGAGAATGCAATATGTCTCCAAGCAACGTAGGCACCGGATTATGAGATATGAAAACCTTAATCGCATGCACATCTATAAATTGGTCAGGATTTGGAAATAGTACCAATCCATAGATGAGAAGTGCCAGAACTTCCTCAAAGGCTTGTAGATCCAAAATATTCCAACACTCTTGAGCCTTCTCCAACAAAAACTTTGCTAGTAACCCTTTAACACCACTCCTTGTTACCCAATTTGCTACTATGTCAGATGGTTGCAAATGTAGAGCTCGAGCAATTTCCTCAGGTTTGGGATCTCTTTCGATACCGTTGAAAGGAAACTGATTAAGAATAGGGATCCCTACGAGTTGAGAAAATTCCTCCAAAGTGGGCACAAGTTGGTAATCAGGAAAGGTGAAGCAATGATGCAAAGGGTCGAAGAATTGGACAAGCACCTTTATCATCTCTTCTTTAATACTTGAGGTAACCAAACTAAGGAGTCGTCCATGTCTTTTGGTGAACGGGGAATCTTCAGGGGCCCTTGATGCTAAATCCTTGAGTTGTGGAGGTACCCTCACAAGACTGACTTGGATGGTGTTCCTACGAGCGGAGTCCATGTCCTACAAAATAGAGCAAAGATAAATCCAAAAACCCTTGAAATGGTTAGTGATGTTTATGATGTTTATGATGTTATGATGTTTATGATGTTATGATGTTATGATGTTTATGTACAAGTGCATATACAAGCAAATCAAACAAGTCCTTAGTTTAGGCTTGCATAGGGTTTCAGGTAAGTACCCTCTTGAAGTTTTAGTTGGCTCTACCTGTCCTAGTTAAAAGTAACCGGGTTCTAAGGGATCTCAATATCACTGATCTTTCCCCCAAGTTTCGTTCAATAAGCGATTGACTCGCAACCAAACAAAACTCAAGAGTCCAACCTCAATGAGTGTAGCATCGAGTATCAACCAACTTCGGACTGCACCAAATCCGGTCATCTCACTACGTCCTACTGGCCAAGTTGGTCAAGTAAGGTTCTAAGGTCAGTTGATGCTTTATGACACCACACGGCGGCCCCGTACTCTCCTTGATTGACTCAAGGGTTACCGGTACCAACCAAAGTGCCACATCAACGTAGCTACTGCTTCAACCGTGTCGGTATACCCCACACAGTTCCCTCACAGTTTATTGCTACTTACCTAAAAGGTGTCCCCAAATCCGGGTGTAGGATTTTTATCAGTAACCCAAACAAGGAACCAAAATATAAAGCAAGCAAATCAAACAATGTAAGCAAGTAAATGTGATCTAACCCTAAGGTAACCCCACTTTTAAAGATTTTACTCCCCAGCAGAGTTGCCAGTTCTGTGATGCGGTGGGAGAACTGACTTGAGGGTTTTGCGATTTGTGTTCGCAAATGTTACAGTTTAGCAAGAGTCGCCACCGACTTTTCTTTTATCTAATAAGGAAAGGTGAAAAAGCACAGGAAAGACCTTTTGAGATGTTTTCATGAGTTCGTGGGGTAGATTATGAAAAGGGAAGGTATTAGCACCCTTTCCATCCATGGTTTTCCATGGGCTCTTAGTTACTTGTTAGATCACTTGCTTTTGTTTGAAAATTATGCTTTTGTGTGGTTTTGAAAGTATTTTGAAAAGGTGCCATCGTTTAGGCGAACTTTGCAATGATTCCCATTCGTAAGAATGTATGCAAAGTGTTGAGCTTTTGAAAATATTTCAATATTTGGAAAGTGTTTTTGAAGATGTTTTGGAAAGTGTATGTGATTGTTTTGAAAATAGCAAGGATGTTTGTTTTGAAATTGAGCAAGTAACTAAAAGTAATCTACCTACTCAAAATTTTTTAGATGTGTTTTTCCTCCTCCTTTAGATGTTACTATCTTACCATTGATTTGATAAGACGCCCCATCATTGGATGTGAAGGGACGAGCGTTGGGTCATCGTGTGACCATGATAGCAATGTTGTGAAATGACTTAGCACTTTTCTGTAGGGACTAAGATCATTTTGAAAGGCAACTTTGATAGCGTCATCGAGGGATTATGATCTTTTTCGATTTGTTTGTGCTAAGACATCCCACATGCATAACATGGTCATTCTTGTAAGGCAACAAGTGGAATTACCCTGAGGGTGCATGTGTGCAAGTGTGTTTGATTGCATGCATTTTTGTCTTTGATTCTTGGGTTGTCTACTTGTTGATTTTATCTTGTCATACACACCTAATTACTAGCATTTGTACAAAGCAATAAAAATGCAGTAAATAAATATCCTACGCTATTACAACCATATTGAATTGCATGAAAATATAAAGGAATAAGTAAGGTAAAAGCAAGGAAAGTGGATCTTTCGACTTAGGGCAAAAAACCCTTCGACTCTGCCACTTTTTGGCCTTCTTCGACCTTACCTGAAAAGGGGAGAAAGAATGAGTTTCGACTGGGGCCTAAAAGCCAGCATAGTTTGGCTTTCGATTGGGGCCTGGAGGCCAACATGTTGTGCCTTTCGACTGCCTCTTTCATTTGGCCTGAAGGTTAGTATGGAAGCCAGAGGCTTCGTTTCTAACTTTTCTGTCTCCTGTTTCTTTCATTTGAGTTTGAATAGCAATATGGCCCAAGGCCATGCCAACATCACCTTAAGACTAGATTAGTTCTTTAAAGCGTATTTAAATGTACCAAGAGCAAAAGCCAAGAAGATTGTTAACCATGACACATATTAAGAGAGTGAAAACAGAACAAAAAGAAGAAACTAGTATGTACATGTTTTAAACGAAAAAGAAAACTTATTTAAATGCTATGATGGAAACGAAGGGCCAAAGGTTAGAAATGACATACCTTGCTGGAGGTTGGAGTGTGTTCTGGACTTTGAAGTGGTTGCTTTGAATGCCTTCTGGATTCGAAGGAAAAGACCCTGGGTAGTCCTTCGACACTGGATTCGAAAGAACAAGACAAGTGAACTATCCTTCTTTGTTGGATTCAAAGGAAAGAACAAGTGGGATGTTCCTTGAGTCGAAGGAAACTGGAATGTGTTGTTTGAAGGAGGCAACGGTGATTCTGGTTTTTTGATTTAACAAGTGTTGAAGTGTTTGAGATTTTATGGTGTGTGAGAATTTTGAAGATACGTTCCCCCTCTCCTTCTCTCCTCTCTCCTTCTTCTCTTTGTGCAAATGAACTCTCTATTTATAGAGAAAGGATTTTGGGAAACTTGGGGAGCAAAAATAATAAAATAAGGCTCGGCTGGAAAGTAAGTGCCCACTTGTGCCATAAAAGCAAAATGAATGGTTCAGATGGGGTTGCTTCCTTCTGAAGGAAAACAGGCGCAAGGCTCAAGACAAACTTTTCTAAAAGGTAGTATTATACTGTTAAGTGCAAGTGGTCTTGGACAACAAATAGGTAAAGGCCCAAAAAGGGAAGACACGTAGCCTAGCCTATGGGACTAAATGTTCAACTTAATCTTTTGAGTCGAATCCTCCATCTTTCTACACCTTTCGACCAGACTAGAACAACATAGAATTCGTTTTCACCAGTTGTGTGTCATAATGCAGGACCATGGCGTGTCGAAGGGTTTACATATGGATTCAAAAGTGATATGAAGGCGCATTCGAATCATACATGGAGATGAATTTGAAAGTCACAAGAAGGTAGCCATTCATCCAATTGAAAACTTATAAATCCAAGGCAAACAGGTGAGGGGCGAATGGTGAAGTCGAATGACACTTTTCAGAAGGTTATTAACTTCTAAATCAAAGGAAGCTTTCAAAATATTATTGACTTTTTGAATTGAATAAAACCAAAAGGAGGCCTTTACTTCCTAAGTCGAAGGACATTCCTGAGTTGAAAGACACTGCTTTAGAGGGAAACAAAAACTCAGTTTAAGCTTGTATGAAGATCATTTCCTTCCGAGTCGAAGGAAGCCTTTTTGAAGTCAAATGCCCAGACCAAAGAGGCACGCCAGCAGCAACTTTTGAGCAATCAAAGGAAGTGCAAAGTCCATTCGAAGGGGACTGAATCGAAGGAGACCTATTTTCCTCCAAATTCGTCAAAATGTTATTTTTATATGTTTTCTCTCTTTTTGGCAGTTTCCTTTTAATTCTGGTGCTGGAAAATCCCAATGTACTTGTGCAAGCTTGAATTTTGAGAATCTTTGTGTGGAAAGCCTTGAAAAATGAGAGGGCAAATTTTAGGGTACAACAGTTGCCCCTGTTCAAACTTCTTGAACTTGAAGAGTTTGGTTGGAGGATCCGACATCCGTGACTTGATGGTGAAAGAAGTTTGAACACTAGAGTGACTAGAAATTTGCACTCGAAGATGGATGGTGAATGGGCTTATAGATGCCATTTGGAGGAATGTTGATAAACTATGGAAGAAGTATCAGCATAAATCTCCCGTTGATCCATACTAGACTTGCTGTTTTCCTTGTGAGAAAGGGGGTTAGAAAAATGCAGATGCTTGCATGATGCTTACTAGATGTGGTATCATGCTAAATGAATTAGTATGTACATGCTACGATGTATGAATGCAAAATGTGTTTTCGTCCGGGAAAATAAATCCCTGACTACTGCTGAGGAAATCTTTGGAGGTTGAATCCTTGATTGCCTGTTGAAAATGAAGAATATGCATATCTTCAAATTCTATTGAAGAGATGCTTCTGCTGGGGAGCATTACTCAAGAATCAGCTGTTATCTGGTCGGATCCAGGCTTTAGAGTTGCTGAGGATGAAGTAGTCGGTTGCTATCTAGTCGGGTCCAGGTTTTATGGCAACTTACTGGGGGAAGGGATGAATTAACTGTTATCTGGTCGGATCCAGGCTTTGCAGAAAATTCCTTGAAATTTAATAGTTATCTGGTCGGATCCAGGTTTCATTGCAACTTGTTGGGGATGTGGAGGTTAACTGTTATCTGGTCGGATCCAGGCTTCACAGTAACTTGTTAGAGGTAAGGGTGAATTAACTGTTATCTTGTCGGATCCAGGCTTCACAATACTTCTTGAAGGCTGTTATTTGGTCGGGTCCAAGCTTTATGGAAAATTCCTTGAAATTTAATAGTTATCTGGTCGGATCCAGGCTTCACAATAACTTGCTGAGGATACAAAAGTAAATTGTTATCTAGTCGGATCCAGGCTTCACAGCAACTCGTTGGGGATACAAAAGTTAACTATTATCTGGTCGGGTCCAGGCTTCGCAGTAACTTGGAATGGCAACTACTATCTGGTCGGATCCAGGCTTCATGGTTTTTTGGAAAGCTGTATTGTTATCTGGTCGAGTCCAGGCTTCATAGTGTCTTTCTGGGGATCATAGTTAATTGTTATCTGGTCGGGTCCAGGTTTCACAATAAACTGCGGGAAAAACTTTTATCTGGTCGGGTCCAGGATTTGCAAATTTCTGATGAGGTTAATTGTTATCTGGTCGGGTCCAGTCTTCACAATGAACTGGTTGAAAACTCTTATCTGGTCGGGTGCAGGCTTTGCATATTTCTGATGACGTTAATTGTTATCTGGTCGGGTCCAAGCTTCACAATGAACTGCTTGGGGATTTAGTTGTTATCTGGTCGGGTCCAGGCTTCACAACGAGTCTCCGAGGATGATTACTATCTGGTCGGATCCAGGCTTCACAATGACTTTCTTGAAAAGATGGAAGTGAGGAATGATACCTGGCGACTTCACTGGGGAATAAAAAGTCAATTCTACTTGGAACCAGTAGTTAAAAACTTGGTTGGATTAAGTTTAGATTCTTCTATATCTTGGAAGAGTTGGGTTGGTCGTGTCCAGGTTTTCATAGCTCTTTGAGAAATGAGATCAACTGTTATCTGGTAAGGTCGAGGCTTCAGTAACTTCAGAGGTCAAATTGTTATCTGGTCGGGTCCAGGCTTCAGTGTAACTTGAAAATTGTGCTAATATCTGGTCGGATCCAGGCTTCATAGCATTTCTTGGTAATAATAAAGGCTTTGTTGAAGACTTTACTAGGGATTAGGGGTTGTGGCCCTGTGATTTGTAGTCTTTTGAAGGGGAAATTCTAACTGGAGAGTATAGACTCAGTCAGGCAAGGTAGACTCAGCTTGGTGAGAATGTACTCAGCTGGGGATGATGGACTCATCTGGGGAGGATAGATTATGTTTGGAGAAAATAGCCTTGGTGGGAAAAGATGTACCCAACTGGGCGATTCAGACTCAAATGGGGAATTTGGGTTCCGTTGAGGGATTTGTACTCCGCTGGGGAATAGAATCTTGGTTGGAAGATATACTCTGCTGGGGAAGATGGACTCAATGGGGAGTGTTTATTCAGCTGGACTCAACTTGGAGAATGAAATCTCGGTTGGAAGATACACTCTACTGGGGATAAAAACTCCTGGTTGGGAGATATACTCCATTGGGGACAGAAAACCTTGGTTGGGAGATATACTCCACTGGGGACAGAAAACCCTGGTTGGGAGATATACTCCGCTAGGGATGATGGACTCAATGGGGAGTGCTTACTTGACTAGGGAAATCGGGGTGTCTTGTACGTTGAGGAATTTACACTCGGCCCGGGGAAATAACTCTGTTGGGGAAATAAACCCTGCTGAGGAGATGAGTTTCCTTTAGATAGAGACCTTTAGGCTTCAAATTTGTAAAAGTTGTCGAGAGATTGAGGCTCTGGTAGGGGGTTTATCCTTTGTGAAGAAATTTTTGTAGGCAATTCCGTTGGAAAGGATGCATTGGGGTTGTCCCTATAGGGAAAATGATGACGAGATAACTCTGTGGGGAATAAAATCTGCTGAGGAGATGGATTCCCTTTAAGAAGAGATCTCCTAGGCTTTAGCTGGGAAAAAGTTGTTAGGAGATTGAGACTCTGGCCGAGGATTGTCATGTGCAAGGATATTTTGTGGGCAAATCCATTGGGGGAAGGTTTATCGCCAGTGCCCTGGTGGGGATAACGATGGTGAGATAACTCTGTGGAGCTATTTCACATACGTTAAAGGGATGCTTACTGTTGTTGTGCACTGATGCCTGGTTGAGGCTGCTGCTGGGCAGGACACTTATGCCAAATAGCCTTAATTATGTTCATATGCATATGTTCATTCAATTTTAGTCATTGGACAAATTTGCATTCAAAACAGAGATAGACAATTTTGCACTTCAAAGTGTATTTGTATTGATATTTTGCCCATGAATAGGCGTTTTTGTACATAGAGACGAAAATCCTAGTAAGAGGAAATCGCCGAAAAGAAAAACAAAATTGAGAATGAAAAACAAAATAGCCATGTGAAATGATCTCATTGCCTTTCAGCTCTACTATTGCCCCAGTGTCTTTGAACGTCCCTTGTCGTTGATCGAAGTTGATTGGATTGATCCTGGACCATTTGAACTTTGGACCTTGGTGATAGTGTTGACCGTGTTGATTCCACGGGACATATTTGTACGCTTTTAATCCTTAATTTTTGCCTGAACCGCCCTTTCGGGTTTTCGGTCCACCAGGATACCCTTTTTTGCCCAAGTCGCCCTTTCGGGTTTTCAACTTGTCGGGTGTCTAATCTTTTGTATATATCCCTAATTTTTTCCCAAACCTTTTGGTTTGCCGGGATGCCCTGATTTTGCTTAGGTGTGTCAACCTAACGGGTCTCTTATGCATAGTATTTTTTGACTATGTCCGCGTTTATAGGATGTGGGAAATCTTCACCATCCATGGTGGTCAGTATCATGGAACCACCAGAGAAAATTCTTTTGACAACAAACGGCCCTTCATAGGTGGGGGTCCATTTTCCTCTGGGGTCACCTTGTGGTAAAATTATGCGTTTGATCACCAGGTCACCAACTTGATATACTCGAGGCTTGACCTTTTTGTTGAAAGCTTTGATCATCCGTTTTTGATACGTCTGACCATGGCAGATAGCAGCCAATCATTTTTCATCGATTAAGTTCAGCTAATCCAATCTCGTTTGAATCCATTCGTCTTTACTTAGGCCTGCCTCAATCATAATTCTCAGCGAGGGAATTTGAACTTCCACTGGAAAAACGGCTTCCATGCCATAAACTAGAGAGAAGGGAGTTTCCCCAGTTGATGTTATAGTTGAAGTACGATAACCATGTAGAGCAAATGGTAGCATCTCATGCCAATCTTTATAGGTCACTACCATTTTCTTCACAATCTTCTTGATATTTTTGTTGGCGGCTTCGACTGCGCCATTCATTTTCGGTCTATACGAAGAAGAATTGTGATGCTTGATCTTAAATTGAGTGCACAATTCCCTGATCATGGCATTGTTGAGGTTAGTCCCATTGTCTATGATGATCCTTTCGGAGATACCATAATGATAGATAAGATTGTGTCTGATGAATCTAGCTACCACGTTCTTGGTGATTGAGGCAAATGAGGCGGCTTCGACCCATTTGGTGAAATAGTCGATAGCAACAAGAATGAAGCGGTGTCCGTTGGAAGCTGTGGGCTTGATTTCTCCGATCATGTCAATACCCCACATTGCAAATGGCCACAGAGAGGTCATGAAATTCAGAGGGATTGGAGGTACATGGACCTTGTCAGCGTAGATTTGAAATTTGTGGCAAGTTCTTGAACGTTGATGGCATTCTGTCTCCATCGTTGACCAATAGTAGCCAGCTCTTAAGATTTTCTTAGCCATTGTATGCCCACTTGAGCGAGTACCGAAAAGGCCATCGTGCATGTCTTTCATGATTTCCTCTGCCTCCCTCTTATCCATACATCGGAGTAGAGTTTAATCATGGTTGCGCTTGTACAATATCCCAGGACTTAGGAAGAATTTGGCTGTAAATCTTCGTAAGAACTTTCTGTCATTGATAGATGCTCCCTCTGGATACTCTTGCGCTTCAAGGTATCTCATTACCTCATGGTACCACGGCTTTTCCGTATCGGTGTCAAGCTCATAGCAATGTGCAGGTTCATCAAACCTTTCAATTGTAATCATAGGGGCTTCGTTGTCCCATCTGACTTTGAACATTGAGGACATGGTTGCCAGAACGTTAGCCAACTGGTTTTCTTCCCTAGGGAAATGTTCAAAAGTGATCTCTTCAAAGTGAGGAATTAGGGATAGCACGAGTTCCTTGTAAAGGATAAGATTAGGGTGTTTAGTGTCCCAATCTCCTTTTACTTGGATGATCACCAAAGCAGAATCTCCAAACACGTCCAAATGCTTGATCCTTAAGTCGATAGCAGCCCTTAGACCTAAGATGCATGCTTCATACTCAGCCATATTATTTGTACAATCGAAGCATAGTATGGCGGTAAAAGGAGTGTGGCAACCTTCAGGAGAGATGATCGCAACACCAATTCCATTACCTAAGGCGTTAGAAGCCCCGTCGAATACCATAGTCCATCGGGATCCTTGTTCAGGTCTGTCATACAGTCCAGGTTTTGCACAGTCGGTTACCAGCATAATACTCTCGTCAGGGAAGTAGAAGTTCATTGACTGATAATCATCCACAGCTTGATGGGCCAAATGATCTTCTAGTACGCTTCCTTTGATTCTCGTTCGTAAGAATGTATGCAAAGTGTTGAGCTTTTGAAAATATTTCAATATTTGGAAAGTGTTTTTGAAGATGTTTTGGAAAGTGTATGTGATTGTTTTGAAAATAGCAAGGATGCTTGTTTTGAAATTGAGCAAGTAACTAAAAGTAATCTACCTACTCAAAAGTTTTTAGATGTGTTTTTCCTCCTCCTTTAGATGTTACTATCTTACCATTGATTTGATAAGAAGCCCCATCGTTGGATGTGAAGGGATGAGCGTTGGGTCATCGTATGACCATGATAGGAATGTTGTGAAATGACTTAGCACTTTTCTGTAGGGACTAAGATCATTTTGAAAGGCAACTTTGATAGAATCATCGAGGGACTATGATCTTTTTCGATTTGTTTGTGTTAAGACATCCCACATGCATAACATGGCCATTTTTCTAAGGCAACAAGTGGAATTACCCTGAGGGTGCATGTGTGCAAGTGTGTTTGATTGCATGAATTTTTGTCTTTGATTCTTGGGTTGTCTACTTGTTGATTTTATCTTGTCATACACACCTAATTACTAGCATTTGTACAAAGCAATAAAAATACAGTAAATAAATATCCTACGCTATTACAACCATATTGAATTGCATGAAAATATAAAGGCAAAAGTAAGGTAAAAGCAAGGAAAATGGATCTTTCGACTTAGGGCAGCAAACCCTTCGACTCTGCCATTTTTTGGCCCTCTTCGACCTTACCTGAAATGGGGCGAAAGAATGAGTTTCGATTGGGGCCTAGAAGCCAGCATAGTTTGGCTTTCGATTGGGGCCTGGAGGCCAACATGTTGTGCCTTTCAACTGCCTCTTTCATTTGGCCTGAAGGTTAGTATGGAAGCTAGAGGCTTCGTTTCTAACTTTTCTGTCTCATGTTTCTTTCATTTGAGTTTGAATAGCAATATTTCCCAAGGCCATGCTAACATCACCTTAAGACTAGATTAGTTCTTTAAAGCGTATTTAAATGTACCAAGAGAAAAATCCAAGGAGATTGTTAACCATGACACATATTAAGAGAGTGAAAACAGAACAAAAAGAAGAAACTATTATGTACATGTTTTAAACAAAAAATAAAACTTATTTACATGTTATGCTGGAAACAAAGGGCCAAAGGTTAGAAATGACTTACCTTGCTTGAGGTTGGAGTGTGTTCTGGACTTTGAAGTGGTTGCTTTGAACGTCTTCTGGATTCGAAGGAAAAGACCATGGGTAGTCCTTCGACACTGGATTCGAAAGAACAAGACAAGTGAACTATCCTTCTTTGTTTGATTGAAAGGAAAGAACAAGTGGGATGTTCCTTGAGTCGAAGGAAACTGGAATGTGTTGTTTGAAGGAGGCAACGGTGATTCTGGTTTTTTGATTTCACAAGTGTTGAAGTGTTTGAGAGTTTTATGGTGTGTGAGAATTTTGAAGATATGTTCCCCCTATCCTTCTCTTCTCTCTCCTTCTTCTCTTTGTGCAAATGAACTCTCTATTTATAGAGAAAGGCTTTTGGGAAGCTTGGGGAGCAAAAATAATAAAATAAGGCTCAACTGGAAAGTAAGTGCCCACTTGTGCCATAAATGCAAAATGAATGATTCAGATGGGGTTGCTTCCTTCTGAAGGAAAACAGGCGCAAGGCTCAAGACAAACTTTTCTAAAAGGTAGTATTATACTGTTAAGTGCAAGTGGTCTTGGACAACAAATCGGTAAAGGCCCAAAAAGGGAAGACACGTATCCTAGCCTATGGGTCTAAATGTTCAACTTGATCTTTTGAGTCGAATCCTCCATCTTTCTACACCTTTCGACCAGACTAGAACAACACAGCATTCGTTTTCACCAGTTGTATGTCATAATGCAGGACCATGGCGTGTCGAAGGGTTTACAGATGGATTCGAAAGTGATATGAAGGTGCATTCGAATCATACATGGAGATGAATTTGAAAGTCACAAGAAGGTAGCCATTCATCCAATCGAAAACTTATGAATCCAAGGCAAACAGGTGAGGGGCGAATGGTGCTGTCGAATGAAACTTTTCAGAAGGTTATTAACTTCTGAATTGAAGGAAGCTTTCAGAAGATTATTGACTTTTTGAATTGAATAAAACCAAAAGGAGGCCTTTACTTCCTGAGTCGAAGGACATTCCTGAGTCGAAAGACACTGCTTCAGAGGGAAACAAAAACTCAGTTGAAGCTTATATGAAGATCATTTCCTTCTGAGTCGAAGGAAGCCTTTTTGAAGTCAAATGCCCAGACGAAAGAGGCACGCTAGCAATAACTTTTGAGCAATCGAAGGAGGTGCAAAGTCCAGTCGAAGGGGACTAAATCGAAGGAGACCTATTTTCCTCCAAATTCGTCAAAATGTTATTTTTATCTGTTTTCTCTCTTTTTGACAGTTTCCTTTTAATTTTGGTGCTGGAAAATCCCAATGTACTTGTGCAAGCTTGGATTTTGAGAATCTTTGTGAGGAAAGCCTTGAAAAATGAGAGGGCAAATTTTGGAGTACAACACCTATAATGTAGAAATTCATATCTTTTGATGAGTGCATATTTTGAACTTGAGGGCTGAAGATGAATTGTAGGGAATTGCATCCTCTTCAAAATGAGACTTGGTTGGAAAATTTATGATAAAGTATGAAGAAGTTATGCTTGGTCAAATTTGGGTTGACTTTTCCTACAAAACCCTAATTTAGCAACTTTTAGATTTTGATGAATTTGGAGCATTCCATGAGGAATCATGATCAGCCCTTGATCAAATGATGGAAGTCACTTCAAAATGTTGATGTTGACCAAAAATATTGAGGTTTGACTGTATGTGGGCCATAGTTGACTTTTGACCTAATACAGTTGATTCTCAAGCATTTGAACAATTGACTGAGCAAACTTCTTATGCAAGGCCTGAAAATTGGCATGGATGATCTTGGGAACATATTAAGACCTTGGGAAGCATTTGAGTCCTTTGTGGTTCACACATCTGGATGAAAAGGGAAACCCTAATTTGAGGTATACTGCCTTAAGAGAGAGTTTGTCTGGTCAACTCTTGGACTTCCTTGAGTGACTTGGGAACCTCACTTGACATTTGTTGAGTAAAATGAGAGGGAAAATTTTGGGGTACAACAGCTGCCCCTGTTCAATCTTCTTAAACCTGGGGATGTAGATTGGTTACTCTGCCTTTCGTGATCTGAAGGTGGAAGATGATTGAATCACTAGAGTACCCATAAATTTGCACTCGCATGAAGTGGAACTTGATTTGTGATATCGGGAGTGGGCTTACAGATGCCATTTGGAGGTAGATGATGGAAGATTGCCAGAGATGGGCTTAAAGATGCCATCCTGGATGCGACGGAGAATTTTCGGAGATGGGCTTAAAGATGCCATCTAGAGAATGTTGATTTCCTGGGATATTCCTTTGACGAGAGTCCCTATTGCTGTTGTTGATGAGGAATCTGCTGAGAAACGTTGGTATCTGTCTTGGGAGGAATAGAATTTTAGGAGCTTCAGTTGTCCGTTACTCTATTGGGGAAATGCGAAACCAATCGTGTTTGATTAGGTCCCGGTCTTACAGTGTTGTGGACTGCTGTCTGGAGATAAGAGAGAAGGAACCTGGATAGTAAGGTTATGAGAAGGAACTGGGATAGTAAGGTTGCTTCGAAATGAAAGCCTGGATAGTAGGGCTGTGAGAAGAAACCTGGATAGTAGGGTTACTTCGATATGAAAGCCTGGATAGTAGGGCTGCAAGAAGGAACCTGGGTCGTAGGGTTACTTCGATATGAAAGCCTGGGTAGTAGGGCTGTGAGAAGGAACCTGGGTAGTAGGGTTACTTCGATATGAAAATCCTGGATAGTAAGGCTGTGAGAAGGAACCTGGGTAGTATGGTTACTTTGAGATAAGTTTGTGTAAAACTTCAGAATGAATCGGGGTAAGGTTATAAGTTTGTGTAAAACTTCAGGATGAACCGGGGTAAGGTTATAAGTTTGTGTAAAACTTCAGGAGGCACCGGGGTAAGGTTATAAGTTTGTGTAAAACTTCAGGATGAACCAGGGTAAGGTTATAAGTTTGTGTAAAACTTCAGGATGAACCGGGGTAAGGTTATAAGTTTTTGTAAAACTTAAGGATGAACCAGGGTAGGGTTATAAATTTGTGTAAAACTTCAGAATGAACTGGGGTAAGGTTATAAGTTTGTCTAAAACTTCAGGATGAATCGGGGTAAGGTTATAAGTTTGTGTAAAACTCCAAGATGAACCAGGGTAAGGTTATAAGTTTGTGTAAAAATTCAGGATGAACCGGGGTAGGGTTATAAGTTTGTGTAAAACTTCAGGATGAACCGGGGTAACGTTATAAGTTTGTGTAAAACTTCAGGAGGAACCGGGGTAAGGTTATAAGTTTGTGTAAAACTTCAAGATGAATCGGGGTAGGGTTATAAGTTTGTGTAAAACTTCAGGATGAACCGGTGTAGGGATATAAGTTTGTGTAAAACTTCAGGAGGAATTGGGGTAAGGTTATAAGTTTGTGTAAAACTTCAGGATGAACCGGGGTAGGGTTATAAGTTTGCATAAAACTTTAGGATGAACCTGGGTAGGTTATAAGTTTGTGTAAAACTTTAGGATGAAACGGGGTAAGGTTACTTTGAGATATGACAGCCTGGATAGTAGGGCTGTGAGAAGGAACCTGGATGGTAGGGTTACTTCGAAGCGATAATGTAGATTAGCTGACCCGTTTGATTTTGGGAACTAATTTTCCATTAGTCGTCTATATATAAGATCTATATAACTGCTGAATTCATTGAAGCTAATCCTTTTTTCCTGAAAAGATGTCAGGGTTAGTCGTATGCGATGCATGAAATGCAGGGTGAGATGATGTTCTCCAAATAAATGAGATTATGTTGTATATGACATGTATGTGTATGTCGTGATGTATGTTCATGAAATGCTATCGGGGTATGCTCGTGTCTGGGAAAATAAATCCCTGACGGTTGCTGGAGATTTGCGAATATTTTATCGGGAAGAGTTGTTGGAGAAATAACTCTGCGGGGACCAAACTTTGGGGGAAGAGATACTCTGTTTGGTAGACCTGTTGATCCGAAGGAACAAATTTAGCTGGGGATGAAATTCTGTTGCTGGAAGTGATGAGCTCTGTTGGAGATTGAGCTTTTGTATCTGTAGAAATAGACTCCGCTTAGGGGATGAAATTTGTTGACTCGTCTGCGATTACAAACCTCGGCTGGGGATAGTTATGTCCTATTTCGGGAAAGCTGACATCAATGCCTTTGGATACTTTTACTCTGTGGGGAGTGTATGTACCCGTGATTGTGTTCCAAAGCTGACTCTATCCCGATACCTGCTGGGCAGAGGAACCGTCGGGTTTGGTACTTCTTGTTTTTTCCCTATTTCTGGAATTACGAGTAATTGTCTTTTATTTCTTATGTAAATCTTTATGAGCAGCAATCATTTTCAAATGCATATATCAAAAATAAATCATTGGACGTTCTTGCAAAACAAAACGGAAAAAGAAAAAAAAACAGATTGAAGTTTTGTAAAAATGACTTGTATTGATTTTGAAATTGGCCTGTAATAGGAGTTTTATACAAGGAGGCTGACATCCTAGTAAGAGAACGCCGCCGAAAGATAGAAATTATACAATTTATGTAAAAGAAGGAAAAACAGCTATGTGAAACAACTCCATTGGGTTCCAACTCTGCTATTGCCTTTATATCTTCAAGCGTCTCATCACTTTTATACTTGGCCGAAGGTTGATCAGATTGATTGGCACCGTCCGAGCTTGATAGTCGATACCGATGTCTGGTCGCAAGATGATCCAATGAGACATAGTGATACACTTCAATCCCTAACTTTTTCCTAGACTGCCCTTTCGGGTTTTCAATCCACCGGGATACCCTTTTTTGTCCAAGCCTCCCTTTCGGGTTTTCGACTTACCGGGTGTACAGATTTTTTCATTTTCATCCCTTACTTTTTCCCAATTCCTTTTGGTTCGCCGGGAAGCCCTTATTTTTGATTAGGCCAGTCAACCTAGTGGGTATTTGATTATGCATAGTATCTTTTCACTATGTCTGCATTGACAGGGTGAGGAAGGTTGTCACCATCCATATTGGTTAGAATCATAGCTCCTCCCGAGAAAATGTTCTTAACCACAAATGGCCCTTCGTACGTGGGAGTCCATTTTCCCCTGGGATCACCTTGCGGGAGTATGATGTGTTTGATCACCAGATCCCCGACTTGATATTCTTGACGCCTGACTTTCTTGTTAAAAGCCTTGATAATTCGCTTTTGATACGTCTGACCATGGCATATAGCAGTAAGTCTCTTGTCATCAATTAAGTTTAACTGATCATGCGGGTTTGGATCCAATCGTCTTCGTTCAAACCCGCATCCTTCATAATCCTGAGAGAAGGTATCTGGACTTCTATGGGTAGGACTGCCTCCATGTCATATACCAGAGAGTAGGGTGTTGTCCCTGTCGACGTCCGTGCTGAGGTGCGGTACCCATGAAGAGAAAATGGTAACATCTCATGCCAGTCTTTGTATATCACTGTCATCTTCTGTACAATCTTCTTGATGTTCTTGTTAGCTATTTCAACAGCCCCATTCATCTTCAGCTGGTAGGGAGAAGAGTTATGATGTTTTATCTTGAACTGTTTACAGAGCTCGGTGATCATTGTGTTGTTGAGATTCGTACCATTGTCAGTAATAATTCTTTCTGGTACACCATATCGACAGATCAGATTGTATCGGATAAACCACGCCACGAAATTCTTGGTTACTGTAGCAAAAGAGGCTACCTCAACCCACTTTGTGAAGTAATCAATGGCTACTAGGATGAAACAATGTCCATTGGAAGCGGTGGGCCTGATCTCGCCGATCATGTCGATGCCCCACATCGTAAAGGGCCAAGGGGATGTCAGGACATTTAAGGGGACCGGAGGCACATGCACCTTATCAGTGTAGATTTTACACTTATGACAAGTTCGAGAGTGCTGATAACAATCGGTTTCCATAGAGGACCAGTAATATCCTGTCCGTAGGATCTTCTTAGCCATGGTGTGTCCACTAGAATGGGTTCTGAAGGTGTTATCGTGTAGATCTGTCATGATCCTCTCTGCTTCGCTCTTGTCTACACACCGTAGTAGTGTGGACTCATGGTTGCGTTTATAGAGGATCCCATTACTAAGGAAGAACTTTGCAGCAAACCTTTTTAGAAACTTCTTATCATTGACAGATGCCCCTTCGGGATATTCCTGAGCCTCGAGACACCTTTTGACTTCGTGAAACCAGGATTTGTCTGCCACTTCTTCGGTATCAATCTCACAGTAGCATACTGGTTCATCCAACCTCTCAATGGTAATCTCAGGAGCCTCATTGTCCCACCTAACCTTGAACATAAAAGACATGGTAGCTAGCGCGTCCACTAACTGGTTCTCCTCTCGTGGGAAATGTTCAAAGGTCACCTCCTCAAAGTGTGAGAGCAATGTCAGTACATACTCTTTGTAAGAAATGAGATTCGGGTTCTCCGTATCCCACTCGCCTTTGATCCGACTTATCACCAGAGCGGAATCTCCGAATACACTTAAGAACTTAATCCTCGGATCAATAGCAGCTCGAAGTCCCATAAGACATGCTTCATACTCCGCCATGTTGTTGGTGCAGTTGAAACATAAACGGGCGGTGAACGGAGTATGACAGCCCTTGGGAGATATGATTACAGCGCCAATGTCGTTACCCAGTGCATTTGAGGCTCCATCAAAATACATAGACCATCGGGATCCCTCCTCAGGTTCTTCATTCGGTCCAGGTTCTTCATAGTCAGTTACCAACATGATATTCTCATCCGGAAACTCAAAGTTCATATACTAGTAGTCATCCACGGCCCGATGAGCCAAATGATCGCCCAATACACTCCCTTTTATTGCCTTTTGGGTCGTATATTGTATGTCGTACTCAGTTAAGATCATTTGCCACCTTTCTATCCTTCCGGAGAGAGAGGGCTTCTCAAAAATATACTTGATTGGATCCATCTTTGATATTAATAAGGTGGTGTGAGTCAGCATATACTGTCTCAGTCGGCGAGCATCCCATGCCAAAGCGCAGCAAGTTTTCTCGAGCAATGAGTATCGTGTCTCACAGTCGGTAAACTTTTTGTTAAGGCAATAAATTGCATGCTCTTTTCGACCAGACTCGTCATCCTGCCCCAGCACACACCCCATTGAATTGTCTAGCACTGTCAAGTATAATATCAATGGTCTTCCTTCAACTGGAGGCATCATAATTGGTGGTTCTTAAAGGTATTCCTTGATTCTTTCGAAAGCGATCTGGCATTCATCATTCCACTTTACCACTTGATCTTTCTTCAGAAGCTTGAAGATTGGCTCACAAGTAGCAGTCAGATGTGAAATGAACCTAGCGATGTAATTCAGACGTCCCAAGAAACCTCTAACCTCTTTCTCTGTGCGGGGCACCAGCATCTTTTTTATGGCCTTTACCTTCGCAGGGTCTACTTGAATACCCTTGTCACTAACGATGAAACCCAGAAGCTTACCAGACCTTACCCCGAAGGAACACTTGTTCGGATTCAATCTCAGTTTGTATGTCTTCAACCTGTCAAACAATTTCTGGAGATGATCAAGGTGCTCTTTCTCAGTCTGAGACCTGGCTATCATGTCATCAACATAGACTTCGATCTCGTGGTGAATCATATCATGGAACAAAGCGACCATGGCGCGTTGATAGGTTGCCCTAACATTTTTCAACCCAAAAGGCATCACCTTGTAGTAGAAGGTGCCCCAGTGTGTAACGAAGGTTGTCTTCTCCATATCTTCAGGAGCCATCTTGATCTGGTTGTAGCCAGAGAAACCATCCATGAAGGAGAAGATTTTATGCTGCACGATATTGTCGACCAAAACATCAATGTGAGGAAGTAGGAAGTCATCCTTAGGGCTTTCCCGGTTCAAATCTCTGTAACCAACATACATTTGTACCTTACCGTCCTTCTTAGGTACCAGAACGACGTTAGCAACCCACTGTGGATAGGAAGTGACAGCTAGGAATCCTGCGTCGAACTATTTCATGACCTCTGCCTTGATTTTCTCTGACATTTTAGGGCGCATACGACGAACCTTCTGTTTAACTGGAGGACAGTCTTCTTTAGTCGGCAGGCGGTGTACCAGAATGTCAGTGTCCAAACCAGGCATGTCTTCATAGGACCAGGCGAAGGTTTCAACATAGTCACGCAACATCTGTATCAGCCTTTGTTTGACGCTAATTTCCAGATTTGCACCTATTTTAACCTCTTTTTTGTCTTCCTCAGTACCCAAATTCATTGTCTCAACCGGCTCTTCATGAGGTTGTATGGCCCTTTCCTCCTGCTGTAGTAGTCTAGCAAGTTCTCCAGGCACCTCACAATGATCCTCACCTTCGTCCTCGGCTTGGTTGATCGGATTTTTGAAGTCATAACTGGCAATAGCAGAGTTGTTATCAATGGGATCCATAGTGGATATGGATCTGCATTATGATACGTGAGTGTGTGTAAGAGAATAGTTGTTTTGATAAAGTGAAAAACAGAAAATAAAAACAGAGAGCGCAAAATTTGTATGCAAGAACGTCCAATGCTTTACTAATGATTATGAAATGACAAATAATAGCCCTCACAAGCAAAGCCAAGGTGCCTCGGGCAAGGCACCGGGCCGTAAAGTTTCAAATTGTTTATTACAAATCTTAAAACAAATAAATCAATTAATACGTGTGATACGGTGGGAGAACTGACTTGAGGATTTTGCATTTGTGTTCGCAAATGTCGCGGTTAGCAAGAGTCGCCACCGACTTTTCTTTTATCCAAAAGGAAAGGTAAAAAAGCACAGGAAAGACCTTTGAGATGTTTTCTTGAGTTCGGGGGGTAGATTATGAAAAGGGAAGGTGCTAGCACCCTTTTCATCCATGGTTTTCCATGGGCTCTTAGTTACTTGTTTAGATCACTTGCTTTGCTTTTGAAATTGTTTGAAATGGTGCTTTGTGTGGTTTTGAAAGTATTTTGAAAAGAGGCCATCCTTTAGGAAATCTTTGTAATGATTCTTGTTCGTAAGAATGTATACAAAGATGTTTGTCTTTTGAAAAATGTTTCAATGTTTTGAAAGTTATTTTGAAATGTGTGTGTTTGTTTTTGAAAATAGCAAGGATTGTTTGCAAATTGATCAAGTAACTAGAAGCATTCTACCTACTCAAAAGTATTTCTTGTACATTTTTATTCCTTTGACATTGTTGGTTTACCATTGATTTGGTAAACAACCTTATCTTTGGATGTTAAACGGGACGGGCATGGGTCATCGTATAACCATGATAGCAATGTTGCCAAGTATCTTTAGCACTTTGAGGGACCAAGATCATTTTTGTTTAGGAAACCTTTTGATAGCGTCATCAAGGGACTGTGATCTCATTTTTGTTTTGTTTTGCCAAGATACTTTGCATGCATACCATAGCCATTTTAAATTAGGCAACCAAGCGGGTGAAACCCTAGGGGTGCTTGTGTGCAATGTGTTGTCATTTTACATGCTTTTGTTTGTCTTGTATTAGGTCATTCTATTTGTTTGATTTTTGTCTTATCATGCAAAACCCCAATTGACTACACATGGTATAAATGCGATAAATTGCGTAAAGTAAACTAAACTATTACAACAATTATTATAGGAGGGGGATACAAGTTTTTGAATGGGGATATTGCACAGAAATAAACCCTAAAATACTATTACAACCCAATTGAATTATTGTGCAAATTAAATAAAAATACAAATAATAAAAATGCAATAAAATGTAATTATGCAAAAAATATTTTGTATTTGTTTTATGTGTGAGAAAATAAAATTATTTAAGTCCTAAAAAATAAGAAAAAATAACATTATTATTTTTGAAAGGGGAAACCCTAATTTTTGATTTAAAAGAAAATTATGCTTTCTATTATTATTTTGTCTATTTTTTGTACAAGAAATAATAAATAATATTATTAACAAATATTAAAAATTAAAAATATGTATGAAAATAATATTTTATGTGTAAAATAATAAAATAAAAATATTAAGTATTTATTAAATGTATTTACAATTTATTTGAGAAAATAAGGTTCTATTTATTAATAAGGGTTTATGCTTTCTATTATTATTTTGTCTATTTTTTGTACAAGAAATAATAAATAATATTATTAACAAATATTAAAAATTAAAAATATGTATGAAAATAATATTTTATGTATAAAATAATAAAATAAAAATATTAAGTATTTATTAAATGTATTTACAATTTATTTTAGAAAATAAGGTTCTATTTATTAATAAGACTATTTTTATATGTGAAAAAAAAATTTGCAAAAAATTAAGAAAATTATTTTTGTGATTTTTAATGTTCAGAAAAAAATATTAAAATCAATAAACATAAAAATATGAGAAAATATAAAAAATAAACAAAATAAGCAAAGGGGGTGCAAATATTAAGTCAGGGGGGTATGGGAAGTAAAAACAGAAGCCCAAGGCGCGCCAGGCCCAAGCCAGCCATCGTCCCTGTCCTTCGTCCACTTTGCATGCGTGTTTGCAGTTCAACCTGCAACTCTCTATTCTTTGCACAAAAACAAAAACTTGCAACATAAAAAATGTAGCTTGGAATCTCACGATTCCAATGATATAAAATTCGTAATCTAACTCTCAAAGATCATGGAGAATTTCAGTAGCCCTAATTTCTGACCTAGTTTTTTCAGCATGTTCAACAATCAAGTTCTCTTAGCTCAGTTAATATAAATGACAACTATGCATATGTACAGCTTCAACATGCTAGAGACTACATTTTTGCTTCACAAATCGTGGCTTTAGGATGCCTAAATAGAGAGATAAAGTTTTGAAAAATACCTCCTTCAGCTGGATTTGGATATGGCAATGTGGGGACTTTGAGTGAGGCCTGAAGATCGTGTGAGCTTCCTTGAAGTTCCCTCAAGCTATTCCAATGCTTAGCTGGCCTTGTGGATGGCTGAAACTCCCTGTAGAAGTCAAGCTTCAACCTTCAAGTTTGAAAATGGTGATGTCTAAAACAGAGCTCACAGTTGCAAGATGAATGCTTGGATAGCTTGGATATGATGTATGGAAGGTGTTTGAAGTATTGAAACAAGAAACACACGAGCCAAAAATGAAGTGGCTAGTGTTTTGCAGAAGTTGCCTTGTTTGGGCAGAAATTTGTGTTTTTTGAGTTTGAGTGAGTTTCATACCATAAGCATTCGTGTTCTAGCTTGCAACAAGTTTGTGAATCTGTTTTGAATGATGCCAAGTCCACCCTTTATCAGATGTACAAGTTCTCTACCTTTTGGCCACTTTTCTTGTTTTTGAAGAAAGGTTGAAGTGACCATGCTAAGAGGCATGTACTTGGCTATCTTGTGAGCTGCAAGAGTTGGTAAACAATGCCTGATATCGGTGTACATTGCTTGTAACAAAGAAACAGGTCCATGGCTCAAGAATTGCAAAGTTGCAAAAAGCTTGCTTTATGAAAATGGCAATGTGCCCTTTATGCCATTAATGGATTTATTCTTTGTACAATGCTCCAAAAGCCAAAATAAATCCATTATCCATTGAGTAAGCATTTAATTATGGAGTGTAGAAGGGGTTTAGGACCTGTAATGCAAGGTACAAGCATGCTTGATCAGATTCGTAACTTGACATTTTGTAGAAATGGCTTGATCAAAAGTGACAAAATGCCATTTTCTTTTCTTCGATTCTCCCTAACCACAAATGATCTTGGAGAGTTCTTTGACATTTTGGAAATATTGCAACATGCTCTACAATACATCTTTGAAATTCATTTTGAGATACCCCTTGGAACTAGGTGAAAAGTTGCCATGAAGTTAGGTCCAAAACCTGCCTATATTAGGGCAAAATTTCACTAAGTTATTTAGTTCATGGACCCCTATTCACAAATTCATAACTTGAGATCCAAGCATCTTTTGGGAAAACTTTGTGAATAAAAGTTGTATATTTCATGGATTATTACAACTTTCATGTTGGAAGTTTTCTTTGAGTCCAATTACATCATGGTGAAAAAGTTGTGAAAAGTTTGGAAAAAATAAGAAAATTTCCATACTTAGAAAAGTTCTAAGTTATGAAAAAATTTCAAATTAAAACCCTAATTTGCAAAATTGGTTTTCTTGATCAACAAGTTTCATATTTTGACATATCTTGATGAATTATGACCCTTGGCACTTGATTTTGACCAAAAAGTCAAAGTTTGACTTTTCAGTGCACAATTGACTTTTGATCAGTAGACTACAAAATTCATTTGTCAATCCTATGCATTTGAGATCTTTTGAAATATGTGATTAGGTCAAGATGATGCTATTGAGTCCTTGAAATCATGTCTGAACCCAATTGGTCATTGGCTAGGTTAAAAATCAGAAATTTCCCTTTCTCAGTCAAAACCCTAATTTTGACCATTTTGCCCTTTTGATAATTTGATCAAATTTCTTGAGGAGTTGTGATCCAAACTTGGTAAAATGGTTCATATGAGTCTAAAATGTTGTTGTGGATCAAAAATTATGAAGTTTGACTGTAAATTGGCCATGGTTGACTTTTTCCCCAATACAGTTGATTTTTAGGTCAATTGTCCAATTGACTGAGCAAAAATGTGGTTCAAGGCTTGAAACTTGGTATGAGAAATCTTAGGGGTCCAAGATGGTGTATGAAAGTCACATGAAGCATTGGTGGTCCAAAAATCCTTGTGCAAACTCAAACCCTAATTTTAGGTCATCAGTGCAAGATGGGATGTCTTGAGCTGACCAAACCCTAATCTTGTTTTGAGTCCAAGAAGTCTTGTGAGAAAAATCTTGATAAATGAGAGGGAAAATTTTGGGGTACAACATCTGCCCCTGTTCAATCTTCTTGAACCTGAAGAGATAGATTGGAGAGCTTTTCCGTTCGTGACTCGAAGGTAAAAGATGATTGGACACTAGAGTGCCCGTAAATTTGCACTCGTCAAAGTGTAGTTGAGGAAATGGGCTTAAAGATTCCATTTAGAGAGGTGATAGAATCTTGTTGGAGATGGGCTTGTAGATTCCATCCAAGAATGTTTGTTGAATTGTAAGTCAAAAGAATGAGTATCAGAATGGTGTCCGTATCTGGAACGCATCTGAGTTGTATCTTGAACTGAATCTGAATGAGTAAGAGAATGGCTTCCGTGTCTGGAGCGTATCTAAACTGTACCTGAATAGTTGAATTCTGAATAAGGGCCAGAATGGCATCCGTGTCTAGAGCGTATCTAAGCTGGGGAAAATCAGAATAAGTGACGGAATGGCAACCGTGTCTGGAGCGTATCTGGACTGTATCTTGAATTGAGGAATCTGGATAAGCGACAGAATGACTTCCGTGTCTGGAGTGCATCTGAACGAGAAATTGAATAAGTAACAGAATGACTTTCGTGTCTATAGTGTATCTGGACTATATCATGATAATTGAAATCTGAATAAGTATCAGGATGGCATCCGTATCTGGAGCGTATATGAACTGTATCTGAAATCTGAATCTGAATGAGTAACAGAATGACTTCTGTGTCTGGAGTGTATCTATACTGTATCATGAAGTTGAGATCTGAATGAGTATCAAAATGGAACCCTTTTCTGGATCGTATTCGTACTGTATCTGAAATCTTTGAACATTGTTAATGATAGTTGTTAATCTTATCTTGAAAAGGGTAAAATGTTAGCTGAAGCGCAAAGTCATGTTGCATGAAATGTACAATGCAATATATGTGTTTTATCAATGTTTATGATATATGGATGTAATGTATGCGCATGTAAGCTGATTTGCTGTATTGCTGACGAAAATAAATCCTTAACAGCTGGGGATAATAAAACCCTTGACTGATGTTGGGGAAAATAAATCCTTGACTGCTGAGGAAAAGAAATCCTGGGCGACTGTTGGGGATTAAAATCCTTGACAACTTCTGTGGGGATATGAGGATCCTTCATGTCTTGATGTTGGAGTATTGACAAAAAATTTGTTGCGAGCAATTCCATATACTGCTTGAGAAATCTGCTTGGGAAATCCATAGAATTTTGATGACTTCTACCGGGGAATTAAGAATGAGAATCTTCATTCTATTGAGGAGCAATGAAAACTTTGGCGACTTCACTGGGGTATTAAGAATGAGAATCTTCATTCTGTTGAAAAATAAAAACTTTGTGGGGAAGAAGGCTTACTGTTGGAGAGTAAGTTCAGGAGTTCTCGGTCGTCTGCCACTCTACTGGGAATTTATCCTAGGTTGGGGAGAGACAAAAGTTAACTGTTATCCGGTTGATTTCCAGGCTTCAAGATAACTTGCTGGGGAATTTGGATGGTTTCCGCTAGGGATTGGGAGTTTGAAGTTTTAATTCTGATGGGGATTAAGGGTTTGAAATTTGGGCTTCGCTGGGGATCTAGATGATGTACTGTAGGGATTGCTCATGGAATAGCCTAAAGACGTTTTCCTATCCTTTCAGTCTGTCAGTAATTGTTCTCTTCCATCCTGTTTATTTGTAAACAGTAATTATGTTCAAATGCATATGTTCATCAATGAATCATTGGACGTTTTTGCAAATAAAAACACAAGTGTAAAAGAAAAAGGCAAATAGTTTTTGCACTTTGAAAGAGATATCTTTATATTTACTTTGAATAAGTGTGTTGTACAAAAGAGACAGACATCCTAGTAAGAGGATGGTGTCATAAAAGTAAGAAAAATTTATACAAAGAAAGATAGCTATGTGTAAAAAATCCCATGGGGTTCCCATTCCGCTATAGCCTTCCTATCTCCGAATATCTTTTCCATCCGTTGCTTTGTCTGAAGATGATTGATTCGATCAGAAGCTCAGAGTTTGTTTGTGAAGAGATTGTCCTTAAAGTGATCCGACGAGACATAGTCATACGCTTTAATTCCCTAACTTTTGCCTGGACCGCCCTTTCGGGTTTTCAGTCCACCGGGAAACCCTTTTTTACCCAAGTCGCCCTTTCGGGTTTTCAACTTGTCGGGTGTACAGATTTTTTTTTATCCCTATATTTTTCCTGAACCACCCTTTCGGGTTTTCGATTCACCGGGATGCCCTTTTTTTGCCTAGGTGTGTCAACCTAGCGGGTCTCTTATGCGTAGTATCTTTTGACTATGTCTACGTTCGCAGGGTGCGGCAGATCGTCGCCGTCCATGGTGGTTAAGATCATTGCCCCACCAAAAAAGATGTTCTTGATCACAAATGGTCCTTCATAGGTAGGAGTCCATTTTCCCCTGGGATCACTTTGTGGCAAAATGATGCGCTTGATCACTAGATCTCCAACTTGATATACTTGGCGTCTGACTTTTTTGTTGAAAGCCTTGATCATCCGTTTTTGATACGTCTGACCATGGCAAACAACAGTACGTCTCTTCTCTTTAATTTAGTTCAATTGATCAAGTCGGGTTTGAATCCAATTGTCTTCACTTAAACCAGCATCTTTCATGATTCTCAAGGAGGGAATCTGAACCTCGATAGGTAAAATAGCTTCCATACCATATACCAAAGAATAGGGTGTTGCCCCAGTTGATGTGTGTGCCGTGGTACGGTACCCGTGGAGAGAAAACGATAACATCTCATGCCAGTCCTTGTAGGTGACCGTCATCTTTTGTATGATCTTCTTGATATTTTTGTTATCAGCTTTGACTGCACCATTCATCTTTGGCCGATAGGGGGATGAATTGTGATGTTGAATTTTGAACTGCTCGCACAAAGCGATGATCATAGTATTGTTAAGGTTTGTACCGTTATCAGTGATGATCCTTTTGGGGATACCATACCGGCAAATAAGATTCTGCTTTATGAAGCGGGCAACCACATTCTTAGTAACGGATGCGAAGGAAGCTGCTTCGAGCCACTTGGTGAAGTAATCTATGGCCACCAGAATGAAGCGGTGTCCATTGGATGTTGTAGGCTTGATCTCTCCAATCATGTCGATTCCCCACATAGCGAAGCGCCAAGGAGCTGTTAAGACAGTTAGAGGAACAGTAGGCACGTGCACCTTGTTCGCATAGATTTGACATTTATGGGAAGTCCGGGAGTATTGATAGCAGTCAGCTTCCATGGTAGACCAGTAATAGCCTGCCCGTAGGATCTTCTTAGCCATCATATGCCCGCTAGAGTGAGTGCCAAAGGTGCCCTCATGCAATTCAGCCATGATCTTTTCAGCTTCAATCTTGTCCATACAACAGAGCAGAATAAAATCATGATTGCGCTTGTACAGGATGCCATTGCTTAGGAAGAACTTTGCCGAGAACCTCCTTAAGAACTTTTTTTCATTGACTGAAGCTCCTTCTGGGTATTCCTGGGCCTCGAGATACCTTTTGACTTCATGAAACCATGGCTGGTCCACTACTTCTTCGGTATTAATCTCGTGACAATGTGCCGGTTCATCCATCCGTTCAATGGTAATTTGGGGAGCCTCATTATCCCAGTTAAGTTTAAACATGGATGACATTGTAGCTAGTGCATCTGCTAGCTGACTTTCTTCTCGCGGGAAGTGCTCGAAGGTAATCTGCTCAAAATGTGGTAACAATGTCAAGACATGTTCTTTGTAAGGGATGAGGTTTGGATGCTTAGTATCCCACTCTCCTTTGATCTGACTGATGACCATAGCTGGGTCCCCAAACACAATCAAAGATTTAATTCCCAAGTCTATGGCAGCCTTGAGTCCAAAGATGCATGCTTCGTACTCTGCCATGTTGTTCATACAGTTGAAGCAAAGTCTGGCGGTGAAAGGAGTATGGCATCCTTCTGGAGATATAAGCACAGCGCCGATACCGTTGCCAAGTGCGTTGGATGCCCCATCAAAGTACAGGGTCCATCGGGATCCTTGTTCAGGTCCATCATATGGTCTGATCTCTTCAACATTGTCTAATGTCATGATGTCTTCGTCAGGGAAGTCAAACTTCATGGATTGATAATCTTCTACAGCTTGATGAGCCAGATGGTCAGCTAGCACACTCCCCTTTATAGATTTTTGAGTCGTGTATTGTATGTCGTATTCCGTTAAGATCATCTGCCATCTGGCTATTCTTCCAGACAGAGCAGGCTTCTCAAAGATGTACTTGATCGGATTCATCTTAGACATCAGCAAAGTGGTATGAGTCAACATATACTTCCTTAGCCGGCGAGCAGCCCATACCAAAGCGCATCAAGTTTTCTCGAGCAGTGAATATCTGGTTTCATAGTCGGTAAACTTTTTTCTAAGGTAATAAATGGCATGCTCTTTTCGGCCAGACTCTTCATGCTGCCCCAGTACGCACCCCATTGAATTCTCTAGGACGGTCAGATACATGATTAGCGGTCTTCCCTCGACGGGTGGCATCAATATAGGAGGTTCTAGAAAATACTCCTTGATTTTATCGAAAGCAATCTGACAGTCATCATTCCATCGAACTACCTGATCTTTCTTCAACAGCTTGAAGATTGGTTCACAAGTAGACGTTAGGTGAGAAATGAACCTAGCAATGTATTTTAGGCGTCCCAAGAAACCTCTGACCTCTTTCTCAGTGCGAGGAGCAGGCATTCCTTGTATACCTTTGACTTTGGCAGGATCAACCTCGATGCCTTTGTTGCTGACGATGAAACCTAAGAGCTTACTGGACCGGACTCCGAATGTGCACTTGTTTGGGTTCAATCTGAGCTTGTACTCCTTCAACCTGACAAACAGCTTTTGCAAGTGATCAAGGTGTTCTTCTTCAGTTTGTGATCCGGCTATCATGTCATCTATGTAGGCCTCTATCTCTTGATGTATCATATCATGAAACAATGATACCATGGCGCGTTGATAGGTTGCCCCGACATTCTTCAGTCCGAATGGCATCACTTTGTAGCAGAACGCACCCCACTGTGTGACAAATGTAATTTTCTCCATGTCCTCAGGTGCCATTTTGATCTGGTTATAGCCTGAGAATCCGTCCATGAAAGAAAATACTTTGTGTTGAGTTGTGTTGTCAACCAGGATGTCGATGTGCGGAAGTGGAAAATCATCTTTAGGGCTGGCCCTATTTAAATCTCTATAATCCACGCACATTCTCACTTTGCCATCTTTCTTAGGCATGGGAACAATGTTAGCAACCCAATATGGATAGGAAGTAACAGCCAGAAATCCAGCATTGAACTGCTTCATAACTTCTGCTTTGATCTTTTCTGACATGTCAGGTCTCATGCAGCGGACCTTTTGCTTCACTGGTGGACAGTCTTCTCTTGTGGGTAGACGATGTACCATAATGTTTGTATCCAGTCCCGGCATGTCTTCATATGACCAGGCAAAGATCTCAACATAATCATGCAATAGCTGAATTAGAAGCTCTTTGACACTCGGCTCTAGATCGGAACCTATCTTGATTTCCTTTTTATCTTCCTCAGTACCCAAGTTGATTGTATCTAACTGCTCCTCATGAGGCTGAATTGCTATTTCCTCTTGCTGTAGTAATCTGGCCAATTCCCCTGGCACCTCACAATCTTCCTCACCTTCATATTCAGCTTGGTAGATCAGATCTTCAGAGTCACTGAAGGCTATAGCAGTATCATTACCCATGGGATCCGGAATGGAATGGTACCTGCATTTGTGAGTGTGTGTGTGTGTGTGTGTAAGGGATAGCCATATTAAAACAATAAAATGTAAAAGAAAGACAATGAGCATAAAAGGTTTAAATATGAAAAGCGTCCATGATTCGTTAAATGACATATGAAAATGAAATAAGAACCCTTACAAGTGGACCTATGTGCCTCGGGTAAGACACAAGGTTGAAAAAGTACGAATTTTTTGTGAATTATTACAGTCCAACAAAAATGGAAAAGATAAATTACTGAGTTATGAAAGTAATCGGAACAAAGTCTTTTGCTTCCCAGTTGTACAGTCCTCCGCTGACAGTAGGAAATATCTAATCTTTCAGGCTTCCCTCTTCTTCACTGTCCCCTAGTGCATTAACCCCTCGGTGGCTGATCTTCACAGGTGGCCCTCCGGCACGGGCGCAGCGCACAGCCTTCTGAGCAGTCAAAGTGAACCCCAAGCCAAATTTGTCTGATTTGAAAGTAAAGTCTGGAAGCTGCCCCCAGATGGTGGATCCCCCTTCTTCCACTACTTCCCTAGCATCTTTGAGAGATGACATTCGAGGTGGTGGTCTTGTGATCACAGGAGTTAAGGATACCGCCTTGGTCACCGCTATTTCTTCAGAGACTTATTCAAAATGTTGGAAAGGGTTCTCTATGAATTCGCCATCTAACTCCACATAACGGAAGGAATTCAGATGACTAATCATATATTCCTCTTCCCCATGGACAATTATAATCTTCCCTTGGACGGGGTACTTGAGCATCTGGTGCAAGGTGGAGGTGACGGCACCGGCATTATGAATCCAGGGACGTCCCAACAAGCAAGAGTAGGAAGGACGGATGTCCATCACGTAGAATGTCGAGTTAAAAACCTGAGTTCCCACTTTGATTGGGATGTCCACCTCTCCATGGACCATCCTCTTAGATCCATCAAAAGCTCTGACCACTATATTGCTGGATTTTAAAGTCATCCCTTCATAATCCAATCTATCCAGGGCTTTTTTCGGCAAGACATTTAAAGATGACCTAGTATCAACCAATTCATGAGCTAGGGTTGTTCCTCTGCACTCCACTGAGACATGTAGTGCATCGTTGTGTTTTCTCCCTCGGGGTTTCAAGTCAGCATCGGAGAAACCCAGGCCATTGTCAGCTGTCAGACTGGCTACACACTCTTGGAATTGGTCCGCAGACGTCTCTTGCGGCACGTGCGCTGTCTTCAGAAACTTGATCAAAGCCTTAGCATGTGCCTCAGAGCAAAGCAGCAATGCTAACATAGAGATTTTGGAGGGGGTCTGTCCCAGTTGTTCCACCATATCATAATCACTTTTCTTAATGATCCTCGGGATTTCTTCCATCTCCTTCTTGGATGTCTCAGGAATAACTAGCGATTGAGTCTTCGTCAGGACATGCTCCTCTTGAACATCCTTTCCTTTATTCTCAGCAGCGGAAACAGGGATGGGAATTGTATTGTCATTGTTGGTTGGTACACTTGCAGGTACAATCACGGGTACAGATGTAATCTTCGGAACGGCCACGGGTCCAAAGACTGTTGTTGGAGGAGCAATCTCTGGAGAAAAGATTCTTTCACTATGATTAACCTTGCTTGTTCCGGCAATGTTACTGATGTCAGAATTATCCTCTTCAGAGCTTTCTTCTTCAGCAGTCTGTTCAATCTGTTTAATACCATGGTAGTAGATTTCTCCACCATAGTTCCATGGTACTGATTTATCTGATTTGTATGGGGTTGGCCCGGGCATTGTTATCTTTAATGGAGTAGTCATAGGAGCAGATGTAATCCTAACGGGTTTTTTAGGAACCCTGGAAGGATTGGCGTATATGGTTATTATTGAAACTTCTAGAACTGGAATGGGTGAAATAGGAGCTTTCTCAAACAAAATTTCCTGGTTACCAATCGATTATTGGATACCTTTCTTCAACAGAGGACAGTCAAATGATGAGGACAGGAAAGCATGGCAATCTTGGTCACAACCTGGGAACACCCCAGCTTTTAACAAATTCAACTTGATGGTTAGGAGAGGAGTTAACAGTTCATCCACAGTAGAAACAAACAGATCTTCCTCCACAGCATTGGCATTGTGTCCATGCCTCGGCATTGGAGCGGAGATAACATTCGGTTTCTCAGGAGCTTCAGATTCAACTTCCTTTGCGTCAATCCGATCTTGAATCTTGTTCTTCAGAGCCCAACAGTTATTGGTGTCGTGCCCTGGACTTTCAGAATGGTAAGCGCACCTAGCATTCGGATGGTAGTGTGGAGAAGTAGTATTAGGATTTTTAGGGGCCTCTTTTAGCATGGCCAAATTCAACTTCAGAAGATGTGGTAGGACTTGAGCTGGAGTCATGTTTATCTTGGTGAATTGCCTTACAGGCCTTTCCACCCTCTGCTGGTTATTTCTCGGCTGATCATTTCTCGGCTGGTTGTTTCTTGGCTGGTCTGATGCAGACTTTTGAATCATAACGGCCCCCATTGTTGGTCGTCTTTCGGTTCTTCCCTGATTTTTCTGTGCATAGACAGCAGACACTTCCTTTCTTCCCGTGAAGGGCTTTTTTGCAGCAGTTGAGGCAAACACATCTTTCTGAATTTTCCCACTTCTAATACCGGCTTCAACCCTCTTGCCCGTTAAAATCAATTCAGTGAACCCTGCAGAGGAGCTCCCAATCAGGTGATTAAAGAAAGGACCTGACAGAGTCCCCAAGAACATGTCCACTAGCTCCCTTTCAGATAAAGGTGGTTGCACCCTTCCGTCCAAATCCCTCCACTTTTGGGCGTAGTCTTTGAAGCCCTCATTGGTAGCCATAGCCATACTCTGTAGCTGAGTGCGAGTTGGCGCCAAGTCGGCGTTGTATTGATACTGTTTATAGAAGGAGGCTGCCAAGTCTTCCCAATTATGGACATCTTCCCTCTCCAACTGGTAGAACCAATCAAGCTACATTCCTGATAAACTGTCCTGGAAAAAGTGGACCCACAGGTCTTTGTCAGAAGAATGTGGTTGAATCTTCCTGACATAGGATCTGAGGTTCATCTTAGGGCAATACACCCCATCATACTTGGTAAACAGCGGCACTTTAAACTTAGGAGGGATTACAATTCTAGAAACCAAACCTAACTCCTCAAAATCTAGCCCAGGTACTCTTTGTACCTCCATAGCAGCTAGACGTTCTTCTAAGTTTTTATATTTGTCATCGGTCGGAGGGTATTGCTGTTTATAGTAGTCCTCTTCTTCCTCTTCCTCTGCTTCAGAATCTGATGGCACTGCCATTCCTTTTCCTTTTCCTTCCCCCTCTTCAGATGTTGATGGGAATTCCAAGGTTTGTCTGGCTTGTCCTTCAAACCTTCTGCCCATGATAATCACACCGACTCGCTTCATCTTCTTTTTCTCTTTCTCTTTCTCTAGAAGAGTCTTGAGCTCCTCCTGCCCCTTGGCTAAGGTCAAGAGTAGCTGTAGAAATTGTGAATTCTGAGCTTGCAAATCTTTGACCGTTTGTTCAATATCTATCTTGTTGAAATAAACAGCAGAGAGATGAGGAAACTTGGTGTGAAGACCTGTTTATGCATATGATGAATGATATGTATTCATGTAATGCTTTCAAGGATTCAGAAACTCAAATTTGTTATAAACAAAAAGAAACACACGTCATATTAATAAGATAGAATTGTTAGTACATTAATACCCCTTAGGCAAAATAATACAAAATTCTAAGGTAAAAAGACGTTGCGCATCCTCTTTGGTGCAATGTAGGTGTTGAGAGTATGCTCTTTGTGAAGTAGCCGAGTGAGTTCCAAAACCTTCTTCTCGCTTGCGTAGAATTGGGCTTCGAAAGTATCACGCTCTCCCTTGAGCTGTATCCAACTCCTTTGTAGATCTTCGAGTGATGTTGGCATGTCAGGATGAAGGATGGTGTATGGAACCTTTCCTTCCTTAACAGGCTCTATAATCATTAGGAGAATGGAGGGATAAGGCATCATAATACTTTGGGCGCGGGTTCGTACCCACTTGAGGTAAGGCTCAAGAGGGATGGAATTCTTGTGTCCCAGAGTCTTGCTATCTACCTTGTTTGGCATCCTCCAAGCTCGGATGAACCTTTGACGAAGTCCTTGGTCGTTGTTGTCGTAGTCGTAAACCAAACCTTGAATCAGCATATCATGTGGGCCATCCCTTCGGGCATAACCAAATTGTCTCAGAGATAAGCAAGGGTTGTAGGTGATACCTCCCCTAATGCCAAGTAGAGGGACATTAGATAATTCCCCACAACGGTCAATGATAATGACATTCTCTTTGGATCGAGAACACCAATGAATATCTAAATGGTTAAGTGTCATTAACCTTTGTGACCACCTCAAGCCTTGCTCATTCCTCAAGACTGATTGGGGAAGATGAGAAATAAACCATCTTTCCAAGATAGGAGTGCAACACATAAGAACACCTCTTTTCCTCATTGTTCGAGTGTGAAAAGAGTGAAGAATATCCCCAGGCAAAGTAGGCACCGGGTTGCGAGATATGAAGATTTTGACAGCGTTCACATCTATGAGTTGGTCAGGGTTAGGGAACAAGACCATCCCATAGATGAGAAGAGCTACAATCTCCTCAAAAGCTTGCAAGTCTAGAGAATTCCAACAACTTTGGGCCTTCTCAAACAGAAACTTTGACAAGAAGCCTTTGACACCACTTCTAGTTTCCCAATGTGTTGTGACATCAGATGAGTGCAAGTGCAGGGCTTGAGCAATATCTTATGGCTTTGGATCTCTTCCCGTACCGTTGAAGGTTAGTTGATTGAGAATAGGAATCCTCAGGAGTTGAGAAAATTCCTCCAAAGTGGGCACAAGTTGGTAGTCAGGAAATGTAAATCAATGATGCAAAGGGTCAAAGAACTGGAAGAGAACATTCATCATATCCTCCTCAGTGTTGGTGGTGACCAAGTTGACTAGACGACCATGTCTCTCAGTGAATGGATAGTTCTCAGGAATCCTTGAAGCTATCTCCTTGAGTTGTGGAGGAATTCTTACAAGGTTGACTTGGATAGTTTTCCTGCGAAGTGAATCCATAACCTACAAAACAAGAACAAAGATGAATCTCCAAAATCCTTGAAATGGTTAGTGGATGCATATGATGCTTCATGATGTCCATGATGTTATGCACAAGTATATATGTACAAGCAAATCACACAAGTTCCTAGTTTAGGCTTGCATGGGGTTTCATAGGTAAGTACCCTCTTGAAGTTTAGTTGGCTCAACCTGTCCTAGAAATAGTAACCGGGTTCTAAGGAGCTCAATATCACTGGATTGTTTCCTTGTTCATTGTTTCAATTCAGCCTCTTTACTGGAGACCGAAATATTTCAAGGAACCAACCCTCAATGAGTGTAGTATCGAGTATCTACCAAATTCGGACTGCACCAAAGCCAGTCATTTCACTACATCCTAAAAGCCAAGTTGGTCAAGTAAAGGTTCTAGAAGTTCGTTAGTGCTTCATGACATCACTCAGCGGCCCCGTATTCTCTTTTATTGAATCAAAGGCTACCGGTACCCACAAATATTTCACACTAACATAGCTATTGCTTAGACCGTGTTGGTATACCTCGCACAGTTTCCACAACGTATTGCTATTTACCTATGAATGTTTCCCAAATCCGGGTAGAGGATTCAAACCCAAACAATAGAACTAAAGTGTAAATCATACAAGCCAAACAAGATAAGCATGTAAAGGTGATCTAAAACCCTAAGGTAACCCCACTTTTAGAATATTCCCCAGCATAGTCGCCAGTTCTGTGATGCGGTGAGAGAACTGACTTGAGGATTTTGCGTTTGTGTTCGCAAATGTCGCGGTTAGCAAGAGTCTCCACCGAATTTTCTTTTATCCAAAAGGAAAGGTAAAAAAGCACAGGAAAGACCTTTGAGATGTTTTCTTGAGTTCGGGGGGTAGATTATGAAAAGGGAAGGTGCTAGCACCCTTTTCATCCATGGTTTTCCATGAGCTCTTAGTTACTTGTTTAGATCACTTGCTTTGCTTTTGAAATTGTTTGAAATGGTGATTTGTGTGGTTTTGAAAGTATTTTGAAAAGAGGTCATCGTTTAGGCAATCTTTGTAATGATTCTCGTTTGTAAGAATGTATACAAAGATGTTTGTCTTTTGAAAAATGTTTCAATGTTTTGAAAGTTGTTTTGAAATGTGTGTGTTTGTTTTTGAAAATAGCAAGGATTGTTTGCAAATTGATCAAGTAACTAGAAGCATTCTACCTACTCAAAAGTCTTTCTTGTACATTTTTATTCCTTTGACATTGTTGGTTTACCATTGATTTGGTAAACAACCCTATCTTTGGATGTTAAACGGGACGGGCGTGGGTCATCGTATAACCATGATAGCAATGTTGCCAAGTATCTTTAGCACTTTGAGGGACCAAGATCATTTTTGTTTAGGCAACCTTTTGATAGCGTCATCGAGGGACTATGATCTCATTTTTGTTTTGTTTTACCAAGATACTTTTCATGCATACCATGGCAATTTTAAATTAGGCAACCAAGTGGGTGAAACCCTAGGGGTGCTTGTGTGCAATGTGTTGTCATTTTACATGTTTTTGTTTGTCTTGTATTAGGTCCTTCTATTTGTTTGATTTTTGTCTTATCATGCAAAACCCCAATTTACTACACATGGTATAAATGCGATAAATTGCATAAAGTAAACTAAACTATTACAACAATTATTATGGGAGAGGGGATACAAGTTTTTGAATGGGGATATTGCACAAAAATAAGCCCTAAAATACTATTACAACCCAATTGAATTATTGTGCAAATTAAATAAAAATACAAATAATAAAAATGCAATAAAATGTAATTATGCAAAAAATATTTTGTATTTGTTTTATGTGTGAGAAAATAAAATTATTTAAGTCCTAAAAAATAAGAAAAAATAACATTATTATTTTTGAATGGGGAAACCCTAATTTTTGATTTAAAATAAAATTATGCTTTCTATTATTATTTTGTCTATTTTTTGTACAAGAAATAATAAATAATATTATTAACAAATATTAAAAATTAAAAATATGTATGAAAATAATATTTTATGTGTAAAATAATAAAATGAAAATATTAAGTATTTATTAAATGTATTTACAATTTATTTGAGAAAATAAGGTTCTATTTATTAATAAGACTATTTTTATATGTGAAAAAAAATTAAAAAAAAATAAAATTGCAAAAAATTAAGAAAATTATTTTTGTGATTTTTAATGTTTAGAAAAAATTATTAAAATCAATAAACATAAAAATATGAGAAAATATAAAAAAATAAACAAAATAAGCAAAGGGGGTGCAAATATTAAGTCAGGGGGGTATGGGAAGTAAAAATAGAAGCCCAAGGCGCGCCAGGCCCAAGCCAGCCATCGTCCCTGTCCTTTGTCCACTTTGCGCGCGTGTTTGTAGTTCAACCTACAACTCTCTATTCTTTGCACAAAAACAAAAACTTGCAACATAAAAAATGTAGCTTGGAATCTCACGATTCCAATGATATAAAATTCATAATCTAACTCTCAAAGATCATGGAGAATTTCAGTAGCCCTAATTTCTGACCTAGTTTTTTCAACATTTGCAACAATCAAATTCTCTTAGCTCAGTTAATATAAATGACAACTATGCATATGTACAGCTTCAACATGCTAGAGACTACATTTTTGCTTCACAAATCGTGGCTTGAGGATGCCTAAATAGAGAGATAAAGTTTTGAAAAATACCTCCTTCAGCTGGATTTGTATATGGCAATATGGGGACTTTGAGTGAGGCCTGAAGATCGTGTGAGCTTCGTTGAAGTTCCCTCAAGCTATTCCAATGCTTAGCTGGCCTTGTGGGTGGCTGAAACTCCCTGTAGAAGTCAAGCTGCAACCTTCAAGTTTGAAAATGGTGATGTCTGAAATAGAGCTCACAGATGCAAGATGATTGCTTGGATAGCTTGAATATGATGTATGGAAGGTGTTTGAAGTATTGAAACAAGAAACGCACGAGCCAAAAATGAAGTGACTAGTGTTTTGCAGAAGCTGCCCTGTTTGGTCAGAAATTTGTGTTTTTTGAGTTTGAGTGAGTTTCAGACCATAAGCATTCGTGTTCTAGCTTGCAACAAGTTTGTGAATCTGTTTTGAATGATGCCAAGTCCACCCTTTATCAGATGTACAAGTTCTCTACCTTTTGGCCACTTTTCTTGTTTTTGAAGAAAGGTTAAAGTGACCATGCTAACAGGCATGTACTTGGCTATCTTGTGAGCTGAAAGAATTGGTAAACCATGCCTAATATCTGTGGACATTGCTTGTAACAAAGAAACAGGTCCATGGCTCAAGAATTGCAAAGTTGCAAAAAGCTTGCTTTATGAAAATGGCAATGTGCCCTTTATGCCATTAATGGATTTATTCTTTGTACAATGCTCCAAAAGCCAAAATAAATCCATTATCCATTGATTTAGCATTTAATTATGGAGTGTGGAAGGGGTTTAGGACCTGTAATGCAAGGTACAAGCATGCTTGATCAGATTTGCAACTTAACATTTTGTAGAAATGGCTTGATCAAAAGTGACAAAATGCCATTTTCTTTTCTTCGATTCTTCCTAACCACAAATGATCTTGGAGAGTTATTTGACATTTTGGAAAGCTTGCAACATTCTCTACAATCCATCTTTGAAATGAATTTTGAGATACCCCTTGGAACTAGGTGAAAAGTTGCCATGAAGTTAGGTCCAAAACCTGCCTAAATTAGGGCAAAATTACACTAAGTTATTTAGTTCATGGACCTCTATTCACAAATTCATAACTTGAGACCAAAGCATCTTTTGGTAAAAATTTGTGAATAAAAGTTGTATATTTCATGGATTATTATAACTTTCATGTTGGAATTTTTCTTTGAATCCAATTACATCATGGTGAAAATGTTGTGAAAAGTTTGGAAAAAATAAGAAAATTTCCATACTTAGAAAAATTTTAAGTTATGAAAAATTTTCAAATTAAAACCCTAATTTGAAAAATTGGTTTTCTTGATCAACAAGTTTCATATTTTGACATATCTTGATGAATTATGACCCTTGGCACTTGATTTTGACCAAAAAGTCAAGGTTTGACTTTTCAGTGCACAGTTGACTTTTGATCAGTAGACTGCAAAATTCATCTGTCAATCCTATGCATTTGAGATCTTTTGAACTATGTGATTAGGTAAAGATGGTGCTATTGAGTCCTTGAAATCATGTTTGAACCCAATTGGTCATTGGCTAGGTTAAAAATCAGAAATTTCCCTTTCTCAGTCAAAACCCTAATTTTGACCATTTTGCCCTTTTGATGATTTGATCAAATTTCTTGAGGAGTTGTGATCAAAACTTGGTCAAATGGTTCATATGAGTCTAAAATGTTGTTGTGGATCAAAAATTATGAAGTTTGACTATAAATTGGCCATGGTTGACTTTTTCCCCAATACAGCTGATTTTTAGGTCAACTGTCAAATTGACTGAGCAAAAATGTGGTTCAAGGCTTGAAACTTGGTATGAGTAATCTTGGGGGTCCAAGATGGTGTATGAAAGTCACATGAAACATTGGTGGTCCAAAAATCCTTGTGCAAATACCCTAATTTTAGGTCATCAGTGCAAGATGGGATGTCTTGAGCTGACCAAACCCTAATCTTGTCTTGAGTCCAAGAAGTCTTGTGAGAAAAATCTTGATAAATGACAGCGAAAATTTTGGGGTACAACACTACAGAATAAAAGAAATAGGTATGAAGTCCCTAGTCGTCCAGTTACTCGGTCCACCGTTGGTTGTTGGGTAGATCCAACTGTCAATGTTTGATTTCTCTTCACTGTCTTTAATGGCATTAATTCCCCGATTGCTGATGCGTATGGGAGGTCCTCCAGCCCGAGCGTGCCTAACAGCCCTAACAGCCCCTGTAGTAAAGCCCAAACCAAATTTGTTTATTTTATGAGTGAAATCAAGGAGCTGACCCCAATTGGCACACCCACCTTCTTCAACCACAGCCCTTGCGTCCTTGAGAGAAGCCATCTTCAAAGGAGGTTTGTTTCTAGTAGTTTCAGTCGAAGCCAAGATCTGAGGCACCTCTTCGAAGTTCTGACAAGGAGTTTATATGAATTCCCCGTCCATCTCTACGTAGCGGAAGGAGTTGAGGTGACTCACCATATATTCTTCTTCACCCCATACTGTGACAATCTTTTCTTTCACTGGATACTTCAGCATTTGGTGGAGTGTGGAGGTGACTTCCCCAGCCTCGTGGATCCAAGGATGACCCAACAAACAAGAATACGATGGCCTGATATCCATCACATAGAAGGTGGACCCTGAGAACCTACTTTGACAGGGATGTCCACCTCCCCGTGCACCATTCTATTTGATCCGTCAAAAGCCCTTACCACAATGTTACTAGGCTTTAGAGTTACACCCTTGCAATCTAACCGGTCTAATGCCTTCTTCAGAAGAACCTTCAGTGAGGACCCAGAATCTATCAGCGCATGAGCCATAGTGGTGACCCTGCATTCAATCGAGACATGCAATGCATCATTATGCTTCCTTCCCTTTGGTGTCAAATCCGCATCTGAAAAACCCAGCCCATTATCAACAGTCAGGCTGGCAACACAATCTTTAAACTGATCAGCTGAAGTCTCTTATGGCACATGCGCAGTTTTGAGGAATGCAATCAAAGCCTTCGCATGGGCCTCGGAGCACAACAGCAAAGAAAACATGGATATCTTCGATGGGGTCTGCCCCAGCTGCTCGACCACATTGGAGTCACTCTTCTTAATGATTTTCATTATTTCCTCTATATCTTGTTTAGAGGCTTCCACAACAACTTTCTTAGGCGTCTCCGTCCGGGCAGGCTCACCTATAACTTTCTTGTCGCGGGTATCAGACGATTCACCGATAGGGGTAGTAACTGGAGTAAGAACAGGAACGGTAGTTGATGTACTAGAAGGAACAACATATGGGATGACAATAGGCTTGCTAACAGTCTTAGGGGAAATCTCGGGAGAGAAGACCCTTCCACTCTGGGTGATTTTGCTGGTTCTGACAATGTTATCAATATTAGGATCAGCCTCTTCATCTTTCAGATCTTGTTTGATGCCATGATAGTACACATCGGTACCATAATGCCATGAGACAACTTCGCCCGAGACGTACGGGACAAGACTAGGAACAGTGATTATCAATGGAGAAATTCTTGGAGTAGATGTAATCCTAATAGGTCTTCTCGAGGAAACCTTGGAAGGATTGGCGGAAATGGTTATAATAGCAACGTCTTCAGATGGAACAACAGAAACCAAAGTTTTCTCAAATAGAATTTCTTTGTTATCTATCAGGCGTTGGACACCTAACTTCAGCAAACGGCAACCAAAAGGTAGAAACGAACACATGTGGCAACCTTCACCACAACTCGGAAATAAAACGGCCAATAGAAAATTCTTCTTGACAGTCATGAGAGGAGTAGACACTTCATCGATAGAGGTAACAAACAAATCAGTATCAATAACATTAACTCCATGGTCGTGCTTAGGCATGGGAGCAATTATGACATTTGGCTTCTCTGGAGCATCAAAATCTATCTCCTTGGCTTCAATCAGGTCTTGTACTTTGTTTCTCATAGCCCACCAGTCATTTGTATCATGGCCAGGACTCTCAGAATGATACGCACAACAGGCATTTGCCTTATATCGGGGAGATGTAGTATTTGGATTCTTGGAAGCCTCTCTCAAGGTTGCCAAGTTGGATCTCAGTAGATGAGGTAGAACTTCATCCAATGTCATGTTGATGCGGGTAAACTGCCATTGTGGTCTTTCCACCCTTTGTTGATTATTGTGTTATGGAGCAACTGCAGGTCTAGGTACCATCACGGAACTTAATGTTTGACGTTGTTCAGCCCTGTTTTGACCCCTCGGGCTGTAGATGGCACTGGCTTCTTTCTTACCAGCAAAAGTCTTCTTTACTGAACTTGACGAGGCATCCTTCTATATTTTGCCGCTTCGAATCCCAGATTCTACTCTCTCCCCAGTTAGGATCAGCTCAGTGAAACCATCTGATGAGTTGCCGATCAAATGATTGAAAAATGGACCAGATAGTGTCCATAGAAACATACCAACTCCCTATCAGACAACGGGGGTTGAACTCTCCCAGCCAAGTCTCTCCATTTTTGTGCATAATCTTTAAAACCTTCACCTGCACCCATGGACATACTATGGAGTTAAGTATGAGTAGGAGCAAGGTCGACATTATACTGATACTGCTTATAGAAAGTAGTAGCCAGATCTTTCCAATTTCGGACATTGGCTCCCTCCAACTGGTAGAACCATTCAAGCTGAGTCCCTGATAGACTATCTTGAAAGAAATGCACCCACAAATTTCTATCAACGGTGTGGGGTTGGATCTTTCGGACATAAGAGCGGAGATGGAGCTTTGGGCAGGACACCCCATCATACTTGGCAAAAACGGGAGCTTTGAACTTCTGCGGGATGACTACTCCTGACACCAATCCCATTTCTTCGAAATCCAGTCCAGGTATCCTTTGAACTTCCATGGAACTCAGACGGTCTTCTAACTGCTTGTATCTATCCTCAGCAGGAGGATATTGCTCATCATTATAATCAGTATCATTGTCAAAGACTGCAGGACTAGGGTCCTTCTCTTCTTCTTGGTTCTCCCCTTCCTTAGATGAAGAGGTCAAGTCGACTTGTCGCTTCAACCGCTCTCCAAACTTTCAGCCCATGTTCAGAATATCAGCAGCCTTCTTCTTTTTCTTCTTCTGTTTCAGAATGAGGGCTTTCAGCTGCCCCTTTGCCAAACTGATGAACATTTGTTGGAATTGTGCGTTCTGTGCCTGCAGGTCCTTAATGCTTTGTTCGGAAGACATTTCTGCTGAAATAAACAGCGAAGGAGATGAGAAACCTGTAATGGTACCTGTAATGATGTGTATGATAATTGTATGCGCATGAAATGATTTCAAAGACTTTGGGAAATTTAAATTTGCAAACCAAAATAAACAAAACTTTATTAGCTAAATTTGAAGTTCAAATGCCTTTTAGGCGTTACAATTAAAAATAAATATAAAACTACAAAAGAAAATAAAAAGTCCCATGGATGCTTCCTCTTCGTGCCGAGATAATCATTCAGTCCTTTTTACTCATGGAGTTGCTTTGTGAGCTCTAAAACCTTCTTCTCCTGAGCATGGAACTGATCCCTGTAAGTATCCCGTTCTTTCATCAATTGAATCCAAGACCTCTGTAATTCCCTAAGATCAGTGGGCATATAAGGATAGAGAACTGTGTAAGGAATGCCTTCTTCAGTAGTGGGTTCCACAATCACTGGAAAAATAGCCACATAGGGCATCATAAGCTGCTGGGCACGAGCTCGTACCCATTGTAGATAAGGTTCCATAGGAACGGAAGTATTTGGCCCCAAAGCCCTGATGTCGGATCTATTTACCATTCCCCAAGCTCGTTTGAACCTCCGGAGATACTCTTGGATATCATCCTCATAGTTGAATATAATGCCCTCGATAAGTAACTCATGGGGACCATCCCTTCGAGCATGACCGAATTGTCGCAGAGCTAAATAAGGATTATAGGTTATACCCCCTCTAATACCAAGCAGTGGGACATTAGGGTACTCCCCGCAGCGGTCAATGATAGCAATGTTTTCCATAGATAGACAACACCAAAGAATATCCATATGAGCGAGTGACATTATCCTTTGTGACCAACCCAGACCTTCTTCATTCTTCAGTATGGACTTAGGGAGGTGAGAAATAAACCACCTCGACAACAATGGCGTGCAGCACATGAGAATCCCTTTTCTCCTCATGGTACGAGTATGGAGAGTGTGCAAAATATCTCCGAGCAAGGTAGGCACAGGACTGCGAGAGAGAAAGATCTTGATAGCATTCACATTTATGAATGAGTCCGGATTAGGGAAGAGAACTAAACCATAAATAAGAAGATCCAAGATCTCCTCAAAAGCCTGAAAATCCATATCCTTTCAAAATAGCTGGGCCTTGTCTATCAGAAACTTTGCTAGAAAACCCTTGACTCCGCTTCTTGTTTCCCAATTGGATACCACGTCGGCCTGTTTCAGATATAAAGTTGAGGCAATGACTTCTGGCTTAGGAACTTCTTCTAGACCTGTGAAGGGTACCTGTTCAAGAAGGGGTATATCCAATAGTTAGGAGAATTCTTCCAAGGTAGGCACCAACTGATAGTATGGAAAGGTGAAGCAGTGGTGCTTGGGATCAAAGAACTGAAAGAGTACACTCATCATATTTTCATCAAAGTTTGAAGTAACAAGGTTGAGAAGTTGACCATGTCTCTTAGTGAACGCAGAAGTTTCAGAAACCCTTGATGCTAGCTCTTTTAGTTGGGAAGGTATCTTCACAAAGCTGATTCAGATAGTGTTTCTATGAACGGAAGCCATGATCTGCAAAACATAACAAAGATAAATTCCCTTGGTCTTTGAAATGGTTAGGACAATAAGCATGGATGCCATGTTATGATGCATGATATTATGATAAGCCACAGGTATAACAAACACAAGTATAGCACACACAGTCAAATCACACCAAGTCCTTAGGTCTAAGGCTTGCATGAGGTTAAAGGTAGTACCCTCTTGAAGTTTAGTTGGTTTCAAACTTGTATTAAAAAGTAATTGGGTTCTAGAGGATCTCAATATCACTGATAATCCTTTATCGGACATTGTTTTAGCTCTCAATCTTTTCTTGCAGCCAAAATATCCCGAAAGTCTGATCTTAATGAGTGTAGCAACGAGTATCAACCAGTTCTCAGCTCTACACTGAGGCCGGCTATCTCACTACTTTCTAATGGCCAAGTTTGTTCAACTAAGGTTCTAAGGTCCGTTAGTTCTTCACGACACCACGTGGTGGCCCCGTATTCTCCTCGTTTCCCCACAAAGGATACCGGTACCAACCAAAGTGTCACACCAATACAGCCATTGCTTAAACCATATCGGTCTATGACGTGCAGTCTCCACGATCTATTGATGTTTACCTAATGATTGCCCCCAGATCCGGGTGTAGGATCTTTAACAATGCCCAAACAAAACCCTTTAAGAATAAAGCAGTCAAAACAAACAAGAAAGCAATTTTTAGAAATGACATAGATCCTAAGGTATACCCCACTTATTAAAGTCCCCAGCAGAGTCGCCAGTTTTGTGATACGGTGGCAGAACCGACTGTTATACTAGTTTGCGTTTTGCGTTTTTTGTTCGCAAAATGTCGCGGTAAGCAAGAGTCGCCACCGACTTTTATTTCATCCAATCATGGAAAAGGAAAAAGAACAGAAAAAAACTTTTTTCCGAGATATTCTGAGTACGGGGGGTAGATTATAGAAAGGGAAGGTGTTAGCACCCTTTCTATCCATAGTTATCTACGGGCTCTTAGGTACTTGCTCATTTTTAAATTGCTTGTGTGTGTTTGTCTTGAAAATATTTTACTTCGTGATAACCCTTGTGTCGGTCCTCAAGGATGTGACGAAGTTTGTTTTGAAAATTTGTTTGGAATGAGTGTTTGTGTGAAAAGTTTTTATTGAGCAAGTACTTAATATTCTACCTACTCGAAAAAAAAGATTATTCCTTCTATTTCCTTTAGACAGAGGTATCCTACTATTAAGGAGTAGGCGGCATTGTCTTTGGATTTGTAAGGGACATTCAAAAGGGATAAGTACAATCACTAAAGCAATAGTTAAAAAACTTTAGTAGTAGCCCTAGAGTCTTAAGATCTTTCTGAGGCAACATTTCTGAGGCAACATTCGAATGGGACATTTTGATCTTCTAGACTGGAGAGCGACCACTAAAATCTCCTATGCTTAATGACTGTTTACCGAAGGCAACCGGATTGAGGCAAACCCTAGGAGTGAACATGTGCATGTGAACTTTTTCAGTTATTTAGTCTTTGCACATTAGGTGATCTACCGTTTTAATTTTCAAGCATTTTTTTCATACAATCCTATTAGCCATGCATCTAGACAGTTAAAGATTGCGGGAATTTAAAGTGCGAGAAATAAATCTAGCCATTACAAGGCTTCGGGGAGGGGGATTAATTACATAACCAAAAATCGGGGATTTAAACAGTAAATGAAAACTCTAAGTTAACTATTACAAACCCTGAACAGTTACAAAATAACGGACAAATAATTAACAAGCGCACGGCAAATTAAATGCGGGGACAATTGAGATAATCTTAAAACCCTAATTTGAGAGAAAAAGTATTTTTGGATTTTTATTGAAGAAAACAATTTAATTATAAATCAATTAAACCTAATTTCTAATTGCTTTTAAAATTATGAAAGAAATTAAATTAACCTAATTTTCTAATTAAATTAATTAATTAAAGAAATATATATTTATAAAAAATGATCTTTGAAGGAAATTAATTAAATTGTGTACAATCTAAAACCCTAATTCTAATTATTTTTCATTATAAAAAAAATTAAATTGCCATAAATTAATTAAACTAATTAATTCAAAAAATATTTATTTAGAAAAAGAGATCTTTTTGTGATTTTTTTGGTTTGTTAAGTTAATATAAATAATTTTTGTATTAATAAAAAAAGGAAAGAAATAAAGAAAAGAAATTAAAGAAAATAATAAAAGAAATAACCAAATGGGCATGTGTGCTAGCTTAAAAGGGGTGTGAATCTGAATTCCCTGGCCCATTAAGCACCAAGCCCAGTCAACCACGTTGGATCTTGTGCAGCGTTGACCTGGAGGAGTATCATGGACCTTCATGGCTGGAAGCGTTGGATCTGGATAGAAGTGCATCCAGTGGTCAGGAATTGCTAGCGCATGGTGGATGGTCGAGTGTATGGTATACCTGATTACATAAGAAAAAATAATACAAAGCAATTGTTGGGACCTGGGATCGAACCCAGGTCCTTATACTCGCCTCCAACAATGCATTGCCAGTTGCGCTACCTTGTTAACTTGTTTGTATATTGAGAACAAAATATAATAAATAAAATAAAGCAGTAGATTCAGAAAAGCGCGCAAATTTCAAATGAGCCAATGGTGGGCTGCCACATACTATCTTCTTCGCTGCAACCGTCGTATTAGGTGAAGGACTTTTACCTACAGACACAAGTCTGTAGCTATAACCCTTGTAAATTTCAAAAATGCACAAAACGCACGATAAATGATATCTAAATACATAGTTCCATTCGTGATGATCTCGTGAACACCCTGATATCCTTCTTTTTGGCTAGTTTCACAAGTGTAAGAAAGCCCTAAATTGTAAACGTAAACCCCCAACAATGGCAACATCGTGTATAGGCTTCAAAAACGCAATTGAATAATACAATTAGCTTGCAAACATGATGAGGATTACAAATATATGACTTAAACGTGCTAAAGATGCCAAGAATACAGTAATCGATTTTGAGTTTGAGGGCAAACCGTGAGAGCAATTACGTGTGTTTCTGGATGCTTCAAGCCTTGCAACTGATCCAATTGGCTTCTGGGAAGGTCCAAGAATCGATTAGCAGCGTTGGAATAGTCTGAATTGATCTCTAAATGCAAAGTCCATCCAGCACTTTTTGTCACTTTTTTGGAATTTGGTTTGGTGTTTTCACGACTGCTCAACCTTTTCTCTTGATCTGCAATTGTTGTATACATATAGTAGACTGAATTAGGGTTGTAAAATTGCATCATATCTTTGAGAATTATGAAAATGTGATTTGATTTGATTCATGTATGATGTCTTTCTAAAACAAGCTCCAATCCAATCTTTTCCAACCCTAATGAGTCTTGCACGAATTAATCGTCATGCTAGTTGTACATGGACTCCAAATGTGCACAAAAATCCCAAGATTTGATTTTTTTTTCTCATTATTTTACCATTTCATTTGATTTATTTTGATTTAAATGAATAAAAAATCAAAATAAATGATAAAAGTAATAAAATACTAGGTGGAACATCTCAGGGGTTGTGGGTCCTATTAGAAACATGTTTCAAGCAAGAAAACATGGGCCCCTTTGGAAAAAATGCAAATTTGATCAATGTTGACTTTTGACAATTTTCCAAAATTTTCCAACTTTGACAATGCATAACTCTCTCAATTTTGACCATATGAGGGTGTTCTTGGACTTTTTAGGAAGCTTAGGATGTCCCCTAAACAACCTTTCTGGTTTCGTCTCAATTGGATCTTCCATGTTCATGTATGAAGCTTTGACCCAAAAGGTGTTTTTGTTGACTTTTCAAAAGGACCTATAATGTAGAAATTCCTATCTTTTGATGAGTGCATATTTTGAACTTGAGGGCTGAAGATGAATTGTCGGGAATTGCAACCTCTTAAAAATGAGCCTTGGATGGAAAATTTCTGATAAAGTATGAAGAAGTTATGCTTGGTCAAAGTTGGGTTGACTTTTCCTGCAAAACCCTAATTTAGCAACTTTTGGATTTTGATGAATTTGGAGCATTCCTTGAGGAATAATGATCAACCCTTGATCAAATGATGTAAGTCACTTTAAAATGTTGATGTTGACCAAAAATCTTTAGGTTTGACTGTATGTGGGCCATAGTTGACTTTTGACCTAATATAGTCGATTCTCAAGCATTTGAGCAATTGACTGAGCAAACTTCTTATGCAAGGCCTGAAACTTGGCATGGATGATCTTGGGAACATATTAAGACCTTGGGAAGAATTTTAGTCCTTTGTGGTTCACACATCTAGATGAAAAGGGAAACCCTAATTTGAGGTATACTGCCTTAGGAGAGAGTTTGTTTGGTCAACTCTTGGACTTCCTTGAGCAACTTAGGAACCTCACTTGACATTTGTTGAGTAAAATGAGAGGGAAAATTTTGGGGTACAACAGTATGTCTAAATGAAGACAAATTGGTTTAGACTCTACTTGACCAATTAAACTTGATTGATGAGAAGAGGCTCTCGGATGTCTGTCACAGTCAGATGTACCAAAAGTGTATGATTAAAGCTTTTAACAAGAAAGTTAGACGTCAGGTATATTAGGTTGGTGACCTAGTAATCAAGCGCATCATACTGCTACAAGGTGATCCCAGGGGCAAATAGACTCCCACATACGAAGGTCCATTTATGATCAAGAACATATTTTCTGGTGGAACCATGATCTTAACCACTATGGACGGTGACGACCTTCCGTACCCGGTAAACGCGAACATAGTTAAAAGATACTATGCATGAACAAAGACCCGCTAGGTTGACTGGCCTAGGCAAAAATAAAGGAATCCCAACGAACCAAAAGGGTTCGAGAAAAAATTAGGGATACATATGAAAAAAATTTGTACACCCGGCAAGTCGAAAACCTGAAAAGGTGGCTTGGGCAAAAAAGGGTATCCCGGTGGGCTGAAAACCTGAAAGGGAGGTCCAGGAAAAAGTTAGGGATTTAAAGTGTATAAATATGTCCCGTTGGATCACCTTATAGCCAATCTTCATTATCAACTGTCAAGCTCAAATGGTACTAATCAATCCAGTCAGCTTCAGACAAGCAGCAAAGAGATGATACGCTCAAAGGCATAAAGGCAATAGCAGAATGGGAACCTAATGGGATTATTGCACATAGCTGTTTTTTCTTTGTACACTATTTTTTATTAGTTCCGTTCTTACGGCAACATTATCTTACTAGCATGTTCGTCTCCTTGTACAAAAACGCTTATTCAAGTTAATACAAAGCTATTCCATTGAAAGTGCAAAACTATTTGTTTTTATTTTTCTGTTTTGTTTACGAAAACGTCCAGTGATTATTTTTGAACATATGCATTTGAATGTGATTACTGCTTACAAATATACGCATAAAAAATAGAAAGACGGTTTCTAATGGATTTAAGAAAAAGGACGATATCTAAGGGTCATCCACAAAATCCCCGTAGATATTTCCTCTAGAAAATACCTTCTCCAGTAGGTACAGAGGTAGGGGAATCCTACTATAAAGTCGCTGCCATATTCTCAGTATGCAGCCTAGTGGTGTCAGGTGTTCTCACATCCCCGACAGAGTAAAAATCTCCAGTTATTGCTCCAAAAATTCCCAAATAAAGTCATCAAGCATCTCAGGATTCCCCAGCAGGATTTCACAAAATCCCCAAACGGTGCACGGAGTTTTCCTTCCCCAACATAGTTTATTTATCTAAACAATGGAAATCTATCCCCCAGCATTCAACTTCAACAAAATTTAAAGACTCACATTCTTCACCCCTAGCTACAATCAAGGATTTATTTTCTCTAATTCTCCAACACTGCAATAGAACAACTGACACGTTCATACATTAAACTCATGCATCATTTTACAAACATAAGGGCATATGTAGTACAAATGTATATATCACAATCTCATTTACTTTGAGAGAATCATGCAATTCATACATCATGTCATTGCATAAAATTGATCGTACCTTTTTAGGTTGAATTCGCAGATAGACGAATACTATCAACTTATACATCAGGTCAGAGATTAATACCTGAAACCAGAAAAGACAACTATCTCAACGACCTACAAAAACAAGTTCCATATTAATACATGTAACAAGCCAGGAAAATCATCTGTGGACGACCGATTATAGATTAATACTTGTAACAAGCCAGGAAAACTATCTACATGAGCAGATTGAAGATTAATACCTGAAACCAGACGGGAAAACTATCTTTCTTTCTAAGGTCGGAGATTAATACTTGAAACCAGCCAGGACAACTATCTTAGCGACCAACAAAAACAAGTTGCATATTAATACCTGTAACAAGCCAGGAACACTATCTGTGGACGACCGATTATAGATTAATACCAGTAACAAGCCAGGAAAATTATCTACATGAGCATATTGAAGATTAATACTCAAAACCTGACAGGAAAACTATCTTTCTTTCTAAGTTCAGAGATTAATACCTAAAATCAGCCAGGACAACTATCTCAACAACCGACAAAAACAAGTTCCAGATTAATACCTGTAACAAGCCAGGACAACTATATGTGGATGACCAATTATAGATTAATACCTATAAAAATCCAGGAAAACTATCTACATGAGTATATTGAAGATTAATACCCGAAACAAGACGATAAAACTATCTTTCTTTCTCTCAGGTCAGAGATTAATACCTGAAACCATCCAGGACGACTATCTCAACGACCAACAAAAGCAAGTCCCGAATTAATACCTGAAATAAGACAGGACAACTATCTGTGGACGACTAATTGTAGATTAATACCTGAAACTAGACAGAAAAACTATCTACACGACCGGATGAAGCAATCTTACACGGGTTCTTTCTTTCCAGATGCAGTCTAACACGGACTCATCCTGAAGCAATCTTACATGGGTTCCTTCTCATCATCCAAATGCAGTCTAACGCGGACTCATTCTGAAGAAGCCCAACACAGGCTCCTTCTCATATATATTCGGATGCAGACTAACACAGACTCATCCTAAAACAGCCCTACACAGGCTCTTTTTATTACATTTTCAGATAACGGTTAATTCTATTACCCCGAGCAAGTCGCCGTGAAGCCTGGATTTCAACCAAAAAACAACAAACTTTTCCAGAGATAATTCTTCAGTAGATCCATGGACAACTGAAGTTCCTAGACTCCATTCCTCATAGATTTTTCCTCAAGCATGAAAACAACCTTTCCCACTAGACTCCTCCTCGGACAGCAGGAACAGGAATTCCCCACAAAGGGACCTCTTATGAAGTCAACATCTATTTTGGATGGCATCTGTAAGCCCATCTCTGAAAACTCTCCAAATGGCATCTTTAAGCCCATTCCCTATACAATCAACCACCACATCATCGAGTGTAAATTTCATGGCACTCTAGTGTTCAATCATCTTCCACCTTCAAGTCACGAATGGCGGACTCACCAATCTAACTCTTCAGGTTTAAGAAGATTGAACATGGGCAATATCCATGATGTCCTTGTTGTTATGCTCCGACGCACATGCCCAAGGTTTGCTGAAATTCTTAAAGAATGCCCATGTACCTCAAGAAACCATTGTTGATCAATTTGAGAATTATGTTGCAAGCCTAACCGCTGATAATGATTTGGAATTTTCTGATGTAGATTTAACTCCGGAGAAGAAGAATAAAAACAAAGTTGTCCACATTTCTATTGAATGCAAAGGCACCACTCTGGCGCATGTATTGGTAGATACAAGGTCCTCCCTCAATGTTTTACCCAAAGGTGCTTTGGACAGATTGGACTGTGAAGGGCTGGTGCTGAAACCCAGTGATATTATGGTGAGAGCTTTTGATGGTTCAAAAAGAATGGTCCATGGAGAGGTTGATCTCCCAATCAAGTTGGGGTATCAAGTCTTCAATTCGACATTTTATGTAATGGATATCCGCCCGACCTGTTCTTGCTTGCTCGGACGCCCATGAATTCATGGGGCAGGTGCGGTTACCTCTACATTACATCAAATGTTGAAGTACCCAGTGAAAGGGAAGGTTGTCACGGTCTGTGGAGAGGAATAATATATGGTCAGTCATTTGAATTATTTCAAATATGTTGAGATGGATGGAGAATTCATTGAAACCCCCTATCAAGCATTTGAGATAATCCCTCTAATGGTTGTTGTTGCTACTCATGTTATTCCTGAGATCTCTAAGGACACACCAAGGATGGCTTCCTTGAAGGATGTTAGGGTTGTGGTAGAAGATGGAGGTTTCACTATCTGGGGAAAACTTCCTGATATCCCCTACAAATATGATAAATTTGGGTTGGTTTTTACTTCAAAGGCTCAAAAAGAGGTTCGACGTGTTCATGCTGGTGGATCACCTCTCTGTATTAGCAACAATGAAGTCAATTCTCTGGAGGATACTGATAGTGATGGTGACTTGGACGACTGGATATTCCCAACTGCTGACGGCATACTTAACAACTGGAAGGACAAAGACTTCATCTCAATCTCCTTCAACCAGGAGTAATTGCTATTTCCTACTTTTATTGCTTTAAGAACTTTGTCTGTATAATTTCTGGTAAAACAATGACTTTAAACCATGTGCCTTGCCCGGGGAACAATGGTCCATTTTGAAGGGGTGAAAAACACAAGAAGGGGGGGTTGAATTGTAAAACTGGAAACTTAAAGCAAATGACAAGGTATTTTTATCCTGGTTCGTTTGATCTCAAACTACTCCAGTCCACCCGTTCAAGGTGATTTCGCCTCTCTCCAACGAGGTCTTAATTCACTATATTCAACTGAATACAAATCTGTTTTAGCAACTGCTAAAACCTTCTTGATTCAAACCACAATCCGGTTTGTCAAGGCAACACTTTCTTACAAAGGAATAATCAAATGTGTGTGAATGTTTCTACAAAAACTATATCACAACTGTGATGTTTACACAAATGAAGCTTAGAATACTAAGTTGCTAAACGCTAATAGAGTATCAGAGTTTGGTGGTTTAGCAAAACTTGTAGAGTGAAGATTAATGATCAGCTTTTTACGTGTAGAGAGTTTGGAAGCATTAGCCGTGATAATCTTCAAAGCTTGGTTTATATAGCACTTGAGAAGATGAACGTTGAAGCAAATATTCTTGATTCAATGCTATTTACAAGCTTTCCTTTCTGAGCAGATCTTGTCTAGAATGATGCCGTTGGTATTGATTAGCTTTCAATGCACAGTACCGTTGCTTCTTCAATGCACGATCTGGCTTGGCTCATTCTGATTCTGCTTTGCTGCTGATGAACTGATTTGATTCTGTATCAGAGTATTTTACGCGCAGTTCCGTTCATCAAGCTTCAGCATGTGCAAGCGTTGATCTTCTGATCTTGACGTTCTGATTCAGCAACTTCTGATGCTGGTGTGCAAACTCATATTCTGATGCTGAGAACGTGATCTTGCTTATTTTAATCAGCATATCTGCAAGTCAGAGCATAGTAATTTTAAGTAGCATATAATTCAATCATAAAATATTTAACTACTATATCTTTTCACTTTGTTATCATCAAAACTTAATTATGGGGTACTAGATTCAAACATTGTTCTAACAATCTCCCCCTTTTTGATGATGACAAAAACTAGATATTTTAAATGAAAAATAACGTGAAAAGGTTATCAGATCTATGTATCAGAGTAAGAAGTACGGAGAAGTTAGAGTTTAAGAAATACCCCCCCTGAGTTTGTTACTTCCCTTTGATATGCGTGTTCTTCAGAGTCAGATCTTTTTCTGTCTTTGAGCATCAGATTGTAAGTCTTTGTCGTATCAGAGAGCAGAGCTTCAGAGCTTTTCCTGTCAGAGCTTTGCTTCAGATCAGAGTGTTAGGTTGATCAGAGCTTCATATATCAGAACTTCATATTTGATCAGAGCAACATGAGCTTCTAGCCTTCATTGTGTTCAAGAGCTTCTTTGTGCCTGTAGACTTCAAGATAAAACAGAAAAACATTTCAAGTAATAGAGAGTTAGAATGTTTGAGAGTTTCTGTCTAGTTATCCGTTATTGATTTTAAATATCATTCTTGTTCTCCCCCTTTTTGTCAGCAATCAAAAAGTGCTGGTGATGTGCTAAAATGATTTAGATCAGAAAAACTAATAACATTAAAAATAGTTCAGAATCAGAGTAAAATAGCATTACAAACCATAGACAAAACATAGTCAAAAGTACATCAGAAAATAAGGAAAATATAGAGAATGTCATGCATGAAAAAAATTTCAAGGTTGTGGGGGCATGCGTGAGAACAGGCTTTCCAGCATTGCCTGAATCTTTTCAGAAGTTGCATTCTGCTTCTGAACCAAGGTGACAACAGAATCAATCTTGCTGTCCTGGACATTCATTCTAGCTTCCATCTTCTGATTATTCTCATCCATCCGCTGCTGTAGACGCAAGTCATTCAGCCTTAACTCTTCCAGAGCCTGCCTGTCCAAGGCAGCTTGAGAGCTTTCAGCAGGAGGAAGCTTCTCAGAACTTTCAGCTACATCTTCTGCTGGATTCTCTTCTTGAAGAGTCTTGTCTTCTTCTGCTGGTTCCACCTGAGCAGCTTGCTCTTTCTCAGACCACGATTCAGAGTCCAGAGGAAGCACAACTTCTTGAGGCAGCTGACTCTCAACTTCCTTCAGCAGCTTGCTAAAGTTCTGTTGAGCCTGCTCATAGTTGACGTCCTGCAGCTTGAGTGCTTCAGCACGAACCCAAACTCTGAACTGTGACCAGAGCTGATCAGAAGCAGCTGGGTCGATCATCCCGGGACAGACTTGCTTCAAGGAAGCAATCCACTGCAGCATACCTGTTTCAAAATCCAAAATACCAGAGCCAACATCTAATTGCTTTGGTTTGGGAATGGCCAATTTGTGTCTTAAATCAGCAAGACGTTCAAGACTTGTTAAGTCAATGAATATTTTGCTGGGGTTTTCAGAGGATTGGCTTTCAGGGGTGTGCTGAGGTGCTGTCTGTTTTGGTGGATGGTTATCAGAGTCAGAGGATATGTCTATTGGAGTGGTTGGAGTTCTTGGAGGTGTTGATTCCTCTGATGATGGTAACTGGGGTGTGATAATGGTGGTTCCACATGGCAACTGTATTGCCAGCGGTGAAGGTTGAGGTGAGTGGGGATCAGAATGATGAGGAGATGGGGTTTCATAGCGATGAAACTTTGTTGGAGATGGGGGAGGATTATTTTCTGGTTGAGGAGGTGGAACTTCTGATTGTTCATGGATCAGAGGTTCTTCTGTGATAGGTTGTTGTGATTGTGGTTCTGGTTCTTGTTCTGGTTCTGGTTGTGGTTGAATTTCTGGTTCAGGTTGTGGAGGAGGAATATTTGGTGGTTCAGAGTGAGGTTGAACAGAAGTATGTTCACGCTCAATGTCAGCTAGCACTCTATCAAGTGCTGGTGTTGTTGAAACAGTTGGTTGTTGTTTGGTAATTTTGAGAGGAATTTTAATTCTGGTTCTTCTGAGTTGTAAGTTCTCAGAAGGGTCTTCTGGTATGTTTTCATCAACAGTGGGGATTGGAATGGAAATTCTGTGAGAGGTTTGGGGTGGAGCAACAGATGTTGGAATAGTATTTGAAATTGAAATAGGAGCAGTAGATGGATTACCTCGTTTCTTTGGAGTCTGGTGAGATGATCCTTCTGCTTTCCTCTTCTTTGACTTCTTCTGAGCCATTTCAGGTTGAGCCTGACTCAGATCCTTGATCTTCAGCTTCGAACCTGCAACTTCTTCCTTGAGAGAATCTGGATACTTGGCAACCACATCAGGGTGAGATTCCATCTCAGAAAATCTTGGGAAATCATTCAGAGGCACTCTTCTTCTGGAGATGTCAGCAGTTGAAGAAGCTCTGGGTTCCTTCCTGATATTGTCTATTAGCTTCATCTTCTTCAGATTCTTAGCATTCAGCGCTTTTCCAACAGTTGGTTCAAAATTGCCCAGTACTTTAGCTTCGCTCAGATAGTCTATCAGCTTATTCTCTGTCAGAATATCTGAGATAAGCCTCCCAAATGGTATCCAGTCTCTTTTCGTCCTTTCTTCTTCTCTAGTCTCTTTCACACTTGTCTTCAGATGATTGAACAGGAAGTGTGCCAAATTGATCTTCACCCTCTGATCAATAAAGTAGATCAGAAATTGCTGATCCACGTTTATATAGTCAGGAGAGCTTGTTGGCTTCCTGTGATTGAAACAGCCTAGAACAATCTTGGCCCACACTCTGAAGTGATCCTTCAGATCCTTGATTTTGCTGCTGGGAAGACCAAGAGTGAAAATGCAGTTTGCTACCACACCAATATCCGGACACCTATCAGCCATGTCCACACAACGGACTCCGCCACCACTCTGACCAATTAACCTAGCAATGAGGTCTTCAGAAATTATGATCTTCTTTCCCATAACAGAGGAGACGACTAGATGCTTATCAATCTTGGCATGAATCCAAAATTCTTTGACAAGTTCTGGGAAGGTTGGTCCAACCAATCGATCAAAGTACCTCTCCCACCTTTGAGTTTTGACTTCAGCAGTTAGGTCAAATCCATTTTCCTTCAGACTTTCGAAATCCACTATTAACTCAGAGAGAACCTCAAGATTCTTTACTGGTGTGAGAAGAGTTCTGGTAGGCGCTTGATATTGCTCAGAGGTTTCCTTCTTCTGATTTCCTGCAGAAATGCTGGAGGATGCCATTGTTCTCACACAAAAAGCTTGAGAGTAATTTGAGAAAAGCTAGGGTTTTGAAGGAGATATGCAGAAAAATTCTTAAGAGATTATGAGTAAGAGTAAAGATTAAGAATGAAGAGTAATGTGCTTAAATAGGATTTTCAAAAATTATTTTGAAAAATAAAACGTTTTTAAGAGAGAGAAAAAAATAATGATTGCAATTAACAAGCGTGATTACTTTTGCATTTAATGCTTGCTGATTTTGGGGGATTTGAGAAAGATACTTAAAACGGTTACCAGACATGTGTCTCAATGCACCCAATCAGCGTTTTCCTTTCTCAGAAACGTGCACGCGTTCTGCTTCAGGGATTTGCTGATGATTGGATGACACTTGTTTGATATAGTGATCAGCACGTCTGTCTTTGAGATTAGACTCTCAGATCTTCAGACTTGCCTCTGATACAATCTGCATGTTCTAACTTTCTGAAACAAAGATTGATCAGAAGTTCACAGTAATATAATTACATTCTGAAAGATAAAAATATGGAATTAAAGCATTTTCATTCTGGGCATACTTTCATGCTGAGATGTTTCAGAATGAAATTAAACCTATCTTCTGAAAGGGGTTTTGTAAAGATATCAGCCCATTGATGGTCTGTATCTATAAATTTCAAGTTTAAAATGCCTTTCTGAATATAGTCCCTAATGAAGTGATGTTTTATTTCTATATGCTTAGCTCTAGAATGTAAAATAGGATTCTTACTTAAGCAAATAGCAGAAGTATTATCACAAAGAATAGGAATGTTACTCTCAAAAATCTGGAAGTCTTCAAGCTGACTTTTCATCCAGAGCATCTGTGTGCTGCAACCAGCTGCTGCTATGTACTCAGCTTCTGCTGTTGACAGAGCAATAGTTGATTGCCTTTTGCTGGACCACGAGATCAGATTTTCTCCCAGAAACTGGCAGCTTCCAGAAGTACTTTTTCGTTCCACTCTGTCTCCAGCAAAATCAGCGTCGCAGTAGCCTACTAAACTGTAATCACTAGATTTTCTATAAAACAAACCCAGATTAGTAGTACCTTTCAGATACTTGAAAATTCGCTTAACAGCTGTTAAGTGAGATTCTCTAGGATCTGATTGGAATCTAGCACAAATACATACACTGAATAGAATATCAGGTCTTGAAGCAGTCAGATAAAGGAGAGAACCAATCATACCTCTGTAGACTTTCTGTTCTACGCTTTTGCTTACCTCTTCTCTTTCCAGAATGCACGTGGGATGCATTGGAATCTTTGATGGCTTACATTCTGAGAGGTCAAATTTCTTCAGAAGATCTCTGATGTATTTGCTCTGATGAATGTAAGTTCCCTCTGGTGTTTGATTGATCTGAATTCCTAGAAAGAACTTCAGTTCCCCCATGAGGCTCATCTCAAATTCTGCCTGCATACACTTAGCAAATTTTCTTCCAAGAGAAGGATTAGTAGAACCAAAGATTATATCATCAACATAAATCTGACAGACTAAAATGTCACTCTTAACTGTTTTACAGAATAGAGTGGTGTCCACTTTCCCTCTGGTGAACTCATTTTCAAGCAGAAAGTTACTTAGCCTTTCATACCAAGCTCTGGGAGCTTGTTTCAGACCATACAGTGACTTTTTCAGTTTGAAAACATGTTCTGGATGTTTTGTATTTTCAAAACCTGGGGGTTGGTGAACATACACTTCTTCTTCTATATAACCATTTAAGAATGCACTTTTGACATCCATCTGATACAGAGTGATGCCTCTGTTAACAGCAAATGAGATTAAAAGTCTGATAGATTCTAACCTGGCGACTGGAGCAAAGGTTTCTGTATAGTCTATCCCCTCTTGCTGACTATAGCCTTGTGCAACCAGTCGTGCCTTGTTTCTGACGACTTCACCTTGTTCATTGAGCTTGTTTCTGAACACCCATCTTGTTCCAATGACGTTGAATCCTTTTGGTCTTGGAACGAGATCCCAAACGTCGTTTCTGGTGAACTGATTCAGCTCTTCTTGCATTGCCAGAATCCAGTCATTATCCAGAAGTGCTTCATCAATGGAAGAGGGTTCAATCAGAGACACAAGTCCCATCAGAGTTTCTTCAGAGTTTCTGAGGCTTGCTCTTGTTCTGATTGGATCTTCCTTTCTTCCTAGAATGGATTCTTCTGGGTGATCCAAACTGCTTCTGGGTACTCTCTTCTGAGGTTGATCAGCAGCAGTTGTAGGATTTCTAGCATTGCTTCTTTCAGACGTTGAAGGAGTGTCTGTGTTGAGAGCTTCTGATGACTTGTCTTCAGAACCTGCAAATTCAATTTCTATACCTGCAAGATTTTCATTCTGCTTTGACTTTTCAGAGTCAAGCTTGTCATCAAAACGAACACTGATTGATTCTTCCACAATCTGTGTTTCTGTATTGTATACTCTGTACCCTCTTGAGCGTTCAGAGTATCCTAACATAATACACTTCTGTGCCTTAGAATCAAACTTGTTCAAATAATTCTTAGTATTTAACATATAGCAAGTACATCCAAATGGATGAAAATACGAAATGTTGGGCTTTCTGTTCTTCCACAATTCATATGGAGTCTTTTCCAGAATAGGTCTTATTGAGATTCTATTCTGAATGTAGCACGCTGTGTTTATTGCCTCTGCCCAGAAAGTCTTAGCAACGTTTGTCTCGTTGATCATGGTTCTGGCCATTTCTTGCAATGTTCTGTTCTTTCGTTCTACAACTCCATTTTGTTGGGGAGTTCTAGGACAAGAGAAGTCATGCAGAATGCCTTTGTCATTAAAGAATGACTCAAAATCTTTATTTTCAAATTCTCCACCATGATCACTTCTGACTTTAACGATTCTAAGATCTTTTTCATTCTGAACTTGGTTACAGAAGGTAACAAACACAGAGTGTGACTCGTCCTTGTGTCTTAAGAACTTTACCCATGTCCATCTGCTATAGTCATCTACGATTACTAACCCATACTTCTTGCCACTGACAGAAGCAGTCTTAACTGGTCCAAATAAGTCAATGTGCAGAAGTTCTAATGGCTTAGAGGTAGAGACAACATTTTTGGATTTAAAAGATGGTTTTGCAAATTTGCCTTTCTGACATGCTTCACACAGAGCATCTGAATTGAACTTCAAATTTGGAAGTCCTCTGACCAGATTGAGTTTGTTAATCTGAGATATTCTTCTCATACTAACATGCCCCAATCTTCTGTGCCAGATCCACTGCTCGTTGTTAACAGACAGAAGACATTTTACGTTCTGACTCTTAAGTTCAGAAAGTTTGATTTTGTAAATGTTGTTTTTCCTCTTACCATTAAATAGGATAGTCCCATCTTTCTGACTAACAGCTTTACATGATTTTTGATTAAAGATTATATCATAACCGTTATCACTTAATTGACTTATGGATAACAAGTTATGCATCAATCCATCAACAAGCAGAACATTATTAATAGAGGGAAGATTTCCGTTACCTACAGTTCCAGAGCCAATTATCTTTCCCCTCTGATTGCCTCCAAAGCCAACGTGGCCTCCAGGCTTAAGTTCCAGGCTTTGGAACATATGCCTTCTTCCCGTCATGTGACGTGAGCAGCCAGAGTCCAGGTACCATGACTGGTGTTTCTGACTTGCTGCTAAAGATATCTGCAACATGTATTATTTTATCCTTAGGTACCCAGATCTTCTTGGGTCCTGTTTTGTTAGTTTTACCAAAACTCTGATTGAATTTTGGTTTCACAAAATGATTGCTACTAGTATATTTGATGTCATGTGTGTGACCATACACAAAGTGTGAATTTAGAGGAGTGTACTTAATTGTTAAATCCATGACATTTTTAGGTGTAGGATTCTTACCTAGGTATCCTATTCCTTTCCTGCCGTTTCTGCTAACTCCATAGATCATTGAAGCCATTTTGCTTCTATCTATGCTTTTAGCAAGGAACTTCTGGAAACTATGATCATACTCCTTGATGATCTCATCAGCGTTGCTGGGAGTTTCAGCAATTGGTTCCTTCTGAGAGTTTTGTAAAGAGTTTTCTAATTTTAAAATTTTATCTCTCAGCTCAGAGTTTTCCAATCTGAGACTCTCAGACTTATTAGAGTCAGATTCAAGAGTCCTTTTCAGGTCTCTGAATTTAGCTCTAATCTACTGATAACGTTCCAGAATTTCATTTAGGCTTTCAGCAAGTTCAGCCTTTGTAAAATTAACAGCGAAGTTAGGGAATACCTCTTCTGTGTCTGATTCTGAGTCTGAGTCAGAAGCTTCACTGTCATCTTGAATGTTAGCCATAAGCGCTAGGTTCGCCCTTTCATCATCTGATTCTGAGTCAGCTTCAGACGAGTCAGAGTCATCCCATGTGGCCATGAGACTTTTCTTCTTCTCTCTTCCAAACTTCCTTTTTGGCTTTTCCCTCTGAAGCTTTGGACAGTCACTCTTGTAGTGACCTTGCTCATTGCACTCGTAGCAGATGATGTCTTTTGTATTTGGCTTCTTGCTACCTGAGGAGCCTTCAGATCTTCTGTATCCAGAGGAAGATTCTGTCCTTCTGTGTCTGGAAGAAGACTCGTTATGATCAGATCTTCTGGGATTCCTGAACTTCTTTTGTCTTTGCTTCCACAGTTGATTTACTCTTCTGGAGAGAAGAGAGAGCTCGTCTTCTTCTGATGAGGATCCATCAGATGTTTCTTCAACTGCCTGCAAAACTTTAGATTCAGATTTTCTGTTAGATTTCAAAGCTATAGGCTTACCTTGCTTCTGAGGCTCGTCAGCTTCCAGCTCTATCTCATGACTTCTGAGGGAGCTTATAAGTTCCTCCAGAGTGATTTTGTTGAGATCTTTCGCCAGCTTCAGAGCAGTAACCATAGGCCTCCACTGCTTGGGTAAACTTCTGATTATCTTCTTGACATGGTCAGCAGTAGAGTACCCCTTGTCCAGAACTTTGAGACCAGCTACCAGAATCTGGAATCTAGAGAACATAGTTTCAATGGATTCAGATTCTTCCATTTTAAACGCCTCATACTTCTGAATGAGCGCCAGAGCCTTTGTTTCCTTGACTTGAACGTTGCCCTCATGTGTCATTCTGAGAGAATCAAAGATGTTCTTAGCTGTGTCTCTGTTGGAGATCTTCTCATACTCAGTATAGGAGATAGCACTGAGAAGGATGGTTCTGGCCTTATGGTGATTCTTGAAATCACGCTTTTGTTGATCAGTCATTGACTTTCTATCAATCTTCTGACCAGTTGCATTAACAGGGTGCGTGTATCCATCTGTCACCATATCCCACAGATCAGCATTATGTGCTAGAAAGAAGCTTTCAATTCTGTCTTTCCAGTAGTCAAAGTTTTCTCCATCAAAGACTGGAGGTTTGCCGCTGAATCTGTCTCTATCCTCATTGTTGTCATTGCTGAAATGAGAGTTGTTTCCTGCCATAGTGTTTTTCTGATGCTGGATCTTTTACTGACACGGTTAAGTGTTTTAGCTCAGAACCAGGCGCTCTGATGCCAATTGAAGGGGTGAAAAACACAAGAAGGGGGGGTTGAATTGTAAAACTGGAAACTTAAAGCAAATGACAAGGTATTTTTATCCTGGTTCGTTTGATCTCAAACTACTCCAGTCCACCCGTTCAAGGTGATTTCGCCTCTCTCCAACGAGGTCTTAATTCACTATATTCAACTGAATACAAATCTGTTTTAGCAACTGCTAAAACCTTCTTGATTCAAACCACAATCCGGTTTGTCAAGGCAACACTTTCTTACAAAGGAATAATCAAATGTGTGTGAATGTTTCTACAAAAACTATATCACAACTGTGATGTTTACACAAATGAAGCTTAGAATACTAAGTTGCTAAACGCTAATAGAGTATCAGAGTTTGGTGGTTTAGCAAAACTTGTAGAGTGAAGATTAATGATCAGCTTTTTACGTGTAGAGAGTTTGGAAGCATTAGCCGTGATAATCTTCAAAGCTTGGTTTATATAGCACTTGAGAAGATGAACGTTGAAGCAAATATTCTTGATTCAATGCTATTTACAAGCTTTCCTTTCTGAGCAGATCTTGTCTAGAATGATGCCGTTGGTATTGATTAGCTTTCAATGCACAGTACCGTTGCTTCTTCAATGCACGATCTGGCTTGGCTCATTCTGATTCTGCTTTGCTGCTGATGAACTGATTTGATTCTGTATCAGAGTATTTTACGCGCAGTTCCGTTCATCAAGCTTCAGCATGTGCAAGCGTTGATCTTCTGATCTTGACGTTCTGATTCAGCAACTTCTGATGCTGGTGTGCAAACTCATATTCTGATGCTGAGAACGTGATCTTGCTTATTTTAATCAGCATATCTGCAAGTCAGAGCATAGTAATTTTAAGTAGCATATAATTCAATCATAAAATATTTAACTACTATATCTTTTCACTTTGTTATCATCAAAACTTAATTATGGGGTACTAGATTCAAACATTGTTCTAACACATTTGTTAAGGGTTTGTCATTTTATATATCATATGCTCATTTAATGAAAACATTGGACGATTTTGCATTCAAATTTTGTGCTCTTTGTCTTTCTTTTACTTTACTGCATTTTCAAATAGCCATGTGACCTTACATGCACACACACACATTTGCAGATCCACATCCACTCCGGATCTCATTGACAACAATTCTGCTATTGCCGTTTATAACTTCTAAAATCCAATCTATCAAGCTGAAGATGAAGGTGAAGAAAGTTGTGGGATACCTGGAGAACTCGCCAAACTCCTGATACAAGAGGAAAAGGCTATCCAACCATACGAAGAACCATTCGAAGTGATAAACTTGGGTACTATGGCAGATAAGAAAGAAATCAAGATTGGCGCCAACTAGGAAGATAGTGTCAAGAGCATATTGGTTCAGATGTTGCATGACTACATTGAGGTATTCGCTTGGTCATACAAAGACATGCTAGGGCTCGATACTAATATCGTGGTTCACCATCTACCAATGAAAGAAGGTTGTTCTCCGATCAAACAAAAGGTTTGTTGCATGCGCCCTGATATGTCTGAGAAGATCAAGGCAGAGGTAATGAAACAGTTCAATGCAGGTTTCTTGGCAGTGATGTCGTATCCCCAATGGGTTTCAAATGTTGTTCCAGTGCCAAAGAAAGACGGTAAGGTCTGTATGTGTGTAGACTACATGGATTTAAATAGGGATATCCCCAAAGACGACTTCCCACTACCGCATATTGATGTCTTAGTTGACAATACTGCTCAACACAAGGTGTTTTCCTTCATGGATGGCTTCTCGGGTTACAACCAAATCAAAATGGCGCCCGAAGACATGGAGAAGACTACTTTTGTCACACAATAGGGCACCTTATGTTATAAAGTTATGCCTTTTGGGCTGAAGAATGCAGGCGCAACTTATCAACGGGCTATGGTGGCTTTATTTCATGATATGATTCATCATGAGATAGAAGTCTATGTTGATGACATGATAGAAAGGTCCCAAACTGAGGAAGAGCACCTTGATCATCTGTACAAGCTGTTTGAGAGGTTGAAGAAATACGAGCTGAGGTTGAATCCCAACAAATGCATATATGGGGTAAGATCTGGTAAGCTCCTAGGCTTTGTCGTCAGTGGCAAAGGTATTGAATTTGATCCCGCAAAGGTCAAAGCCATCCAAGAAATGCTAGGTCCTCGTACTGAGAAGGAGGTTAGAGGTTTTCTAGGATGACTAAACTACATTGCCTAATTCATCTCTCACTTGACTGCTACTTGTGAGCTACATTTCAAGCTATTGAAGAAAGATCAAGTAGTCAGATGGAACAACAACTGCCAAGTGGCTTTTGACAAGATCAAAGATTATCTTCAAGAACCTCCAATTCTGATGCCACCAGTTGAAGGAAGACCTTTGATCATGTACTTAACCGTGTTAGATAATTCAATGGGGTGTGTGATGGGGCAGCATAACGAGTCTGGTCGAAAAATCATGCAATATACTACCTTAGCAAAAAGTTTACCGACTTCAAAACAAGAATTCACTGCTCGAGAAAACTTGTTGCACCTTGGCATGGGCTTCTCGCCGACTAAGACAGAATATGTTAACTTATACCACTCTATTGATCTCTAAGATGGATCCCATCAAGTACATCTTCGAGAAGCCAACTCTCTCCGAAAGGATAGCCCGATGGCAAATGATCCTAACTGAATACGATATACAGTACACTACATAAAAAGAAATAAAAGGAAGTGTTCTGGCATATCATTTGGCACATCAAGTTGTGGATGACTACCAATCTATGAACTTTGAATTCCTGGACGAGAATATCATACTGATTACAGATTGTGAAAAGCCTGGACTGTATAAAGGACCTGAGCAAGGATCCCGGTTGACTATGGTTTTTGATGGAGCTTCCAACGCACTTGGAAATGAAATTGGTGTTGTGATCATTTCCCCTGAAGGTTGCCATACACCTTTTACTGACAGACTTTGCTTCGACTGTACCAACAATATGGCCGAATATGAAGCGTGCATCCTAGGCCTTAAAGCTGCTATTGACCTAAGAATCAAATTCTTAAGTGTATATGGAGACTCAGCTTTGGTCATCAGTCAAGTTAAAGGAGAGTGGGATGCAAAATATCCAAACCTTATTCCTTATAAAGAGCTTGTGCTAACCTTGATCTTGTACTTTGAAGAAATCACCTTCGAGCACATCTCGATGGAAGAAAATCAATTGGCGAATGCTTTAGCTACCATGTCTTCCATGTTCAAGATCAGATGGCACAGTGAAGCTCCCTGAATTACTGTTGAAATATTTGACGAACCAGCACACTGATATGAGATTGACATTGATGGTGTAGAGGAGAAGCCTTGGTTTCATAAGGTGAAAAGATATCTCGAAGCTCAAGAGTATCCTGAAGGGGCATCAGTCAACGACAAGAAATTCCTGTGGAGATTCTCATTCAATTTCTTCTTAAGCAATGGGATATTATACAAGTGCAACCATGATTCAATTATGCTCCATTGTATGGACAAGAAAGAAGCAGAGAAGATCATGGAGGATATGCATGAAGGTATCTTTGGTACTCATTCTAGCGGACATACTATGGCCAAGAAAATTCTGAGAGCTAGTTACTATTGATCGACCATGGAAACTAATTATCATCACCAATCGAGGACTTGCCATAAGTGCCAAATTTATGCTGATAAGGTTCACGTGCATCCAATTCCTTCGAACATCATGACTGCTCCTTGGCCATTTGCAATGTGGGGAATTGACTTGATTGGAGAGATCAAGCCTAATGCCTCTAATGGACATCATTTCATTCTCGTCGCCATTGACTACTTTACCAAGTGGGTTAAAGCAGCTTCATTTGCCTTAGTTACTGTGATACGGTGGGAGAACTGACTTGAGGTTTTGCGTTTGTGTTCGCAAATGTTTCAGTTTAGCAAGAGTCGCCACCGACTTTTTATTTTATCCTAAGGAAGGGTCAAAAAGCACAGGAAATACCTTTGAGATGTTTTCTTGGGTTCGAGGAGTAGATTATGAAAAGGGAAGGTGCAAGCACCCTTTTCATCCATGGTTATACATGGGCTCTTAGTTACTTGTTTAGATCACTTGCTTTTGCTTTTCAATTGTTTGACATGGTGCTTTGTGTGTGGTTTTGAAAGATGTTTTGAAAAGAGGCCATCGTTGTGGAAACCTTTGTAATGATTCTTGTTTGAATGTATACAAAGATGTTTTTGTCTTTTGAAAATATTTTCAATGTTTGTAAGAAAAGTTTGAAAGTTTGTTTTTGGGAAAAATGTCTTGAAATTGTGTTGTGAAGTGTGTTTTAAAAATAGCAAGGATGTTTTGCAAGTTTTTTGATCAAGTAACTAAGAGTTGTCTACCCTATTTTACTCAAAGATCTCTCCTTATGTGTTTTTAACCCTTTTGACAGTGTTATTTCACCATTGCATTTGGTGAACAACCTTGTGTTAGGATGTTAAATGGGACAGGCGCGGGTCATCGTATAGACCATGATAGCAATTGTGTTAAGTATCTTTGGCAAATTTTTGAGGGACTTGATCATTTTGTTTAGGCAACCAAGATAGCGTCATCGAGGGACTATGATCTTTTGTTTTGTTTTTGTTTTGCCAAAGTACCCAACATGCATAACATGGCCCATTTTCAAGGAAACAAGTGGATTGTAACCCTAGAGGTGCAAGTGTACATTGTGTATTGATTTTCATGCATTTTGTTTTTGTATTAGTCAAGCTACTTGTTGATTTGGATTTTTTTTGCATACAAACCCTAATCTCTAATCATGGCATAATTGAAAGCATAAAGTGTGAGAATTAAAAGTCTAAGCTATTACAACATGATTATGGGGATGGGGGTACAATCTTTGAATGGGGGTATTTGACAAGAAATAAAAACCCTAGTTTACTATTACATCCAAATTGAATCCAAAGACATAAATATTAAATGGACAATATTTAAATAAACAAAATAAATAAATATACCAAATAATATGAATTATGCAAAAAAGTTTTTATGTTTATTTTCCAAGTACGTAAAAATATTTAATGTAAAAATAAAGAAATAAATAAAAGATTAATTTTATTTGGTTAAGGGTAAAACCCTAATTTTCTTTAAGAAAGTAAATATATTAATTATTTTATTTATATACAATAAAAATAAAATAGTATATGTAAAAAATAAAATATATTTAGAAAAAGTATTTTTTAAGTATATTTAATAATGAAAATAAAAGGTGTAATATTTTTATATTTTTATTCTAAAGTATCTAATAAAATAAAAATATATATTTATATATGTATTAATTGTATTAAATATGTACAATAAATAAAATATATACAAAAAAAATATATTTAGAATAATATTTTCAGTGTGAATAAAAATAAAGAATGAAAATAAAAATATAATTTATATATATTTTTCAAGTTTTGAATAAATAAGATAAAAGTAATTAAATTGCTTTTTATGTTAGAAAAATAAAAATAAAATGCAAAATAAATGTGAAAAAAATATAAAAATATTTTTGAGTATTTTTATATTTGGAAATAAAAAAATAAAATCAGAAATGAAAATAAAATACAAAAATATGAAATATATAGAAATTGGGCCAGGGGGTGCAAAAAGTAAAAGGGGGTGTCAATAGTGAGCAAGGCCAAGCCCAGCCCACCACTTCATCTTCAACCTCTGCCCTTCACAAAAACGCGCGCGCCTGTTACCGAACCTGGACATCCTGTATACGAGCTCTATTGCAAAAACACATAACATCAAAATTGTAGAGCATTTCAAGACGAATCTAACCATATAAAAAACTAATCCTAACTCTCAAATACCAGAGAGAATTTCTCTGGCCCTAAAATCTAACCTAATTTTTTCAGTATGTTCATGGATGAAATTCTCTTAGCATGCTTAATATAAATGAAAACTGAGCATATGTACAACTCAACCTATAGAACTCAACCTGCACAAGCTCAAAATGAAAATGGCAAACCCTGTACATGGATTTACAGTTGGTGTTTAAGGTTTGGGATAGCTTGGATGAGTTATGTGGAAGATGTTTGAAGCAACTTGGGGCAAAACGCACGAGCAAATTGTGCTATGAAAGTCAAGTTGTAGGTTCTTCCCTGTTTTTCCAATGGAAGGTGATTTCTTGCTATGGGATGTTTGAAGGCTCAAGAAATCGTGTTTCTGGCTCAGAGAGGTGTGAGAAAGATGGTTCAAATGTTTGCACAAGCTTGTTTTGGCTGATGTTCAAGTTTTTATGTACTTGGCATATTTCTTGTATATGAAGAAAAAGTGGGAAGTGATATGTAACAGGCCTCTACAGGCTATCCAACACCTTGTACACATTTCCCTTGGCCCCTCCAACCTGTGGATTTGATTAGCTGCAAAAGATCTGGACCAATGCTCAAAGATTGTGGTTTGACATAAAGCAAGATTATGGCAAAAATGGTAATGTACCTTTTTCTACTTAGGGATTAATTTTGTGTACAATGCCCTAATGATCAAAATAATACGTTAGACCAATGGATTTGCATTAAATTATTGAGTGTGAAGTGGTTTAGAGGCATGTAATCTAGTGCAAAGCATGCTGACTTGAAATTGCAACTTGTATGAACATGAACATGCCATGGATGAAAAGTGAGTTTTTGCCAACTTTAAGCCTTCGATTCTCCCTAACCACAAATGAGTTTGGGGAGTTCTTGGACATTTTGGAAAGCTTGCAACATGCTCTACAATCCATCTTTGAAATGTAACTTGAGATTCCAAGTGGAAATATGTGAAAAATGGCCATGAAGATAGGTCAAAATCCTGCCTAAACTAGGGCAAAATTTCACTAAGTTAAAAGTTTTAGAGACCCTTGTTCCAAAAATCATAACTTGAGATCCAAGCTTCTTTTGAGAAAACTTTGTGAATCAAAGTTTTAGACTTTGTGGAGGAATGCAACTTTCATGTTGGAAGTTTTGTTTGAATCCAATTGCAACATGGTGAAAATGTTGGGCAAAGTTAGGAAAAATTAAGAAAATTTCATAACTTAGAAAAATTCTAAGTTATGAAAATTTTCAACTTTAAACCCTAATTTGCCAAAATGGGTTTCTTGATGAACAAGTTTCATTTTTTGACATATCTTGGTGAAAAATGACCCTTGGCACTTGATTTTGACAAAAAAGTCAAAGTTTGACTTTTCAGTGTACAATCAAATTTTGATCAATTGACTAAAAAATTCATTTGTCAATCCAATGCACTTGAGATCTTTTGAACTTGTTGAATAGGTCAAGATGATTCCATTGAGCCCTTGAGTCCATGCTTGAACTCAATTTGCAATTGGCTAGGTCAAAAATCAGAAATTGCCTTTGTGTAGTCAAAACCCTAAAAATGACCATTTTGCTCTTTTGGTGATCTGATCAAATTTCTTGTGGAGTTGTGGTCCAAACTTGATAAAATGGTTCATATGAGTTCATAATGTTGATGTGGGTCAAAATTCATGAGGTTTGACTGTAAATTGGCCATAGTTGACTTTTTCCCCAATACAGCTGATTTCTAGGTCAATTGTCCAGTTGACTGGGCAAAAATTTGATTCAAGTCTTGAAACTTGGCATGGACAAACTTATGAGTCCAACATGAAGTATGAAAGTAACTTTGGGCATTGTAGGTCAAAAAATCCCTGTGCAAACTCAAACCCTAATTTAGGTCAACAGTGCAAGAAGATGTCTTGAGCAGAGCAAACCCTAGCTTGGTCCTGAGTTCAAAGAGTCTTGTGATAAAAAATGTTGATAAAATGAGAGGGAAAATTTTGGGGTACAACAGTTGCCCCTGTTTAATCTTCTTGAACCTGGAGAGTTAGATTGGCGAGTTTGGCCTTTCGTGACTCGAAGGTAAAAGAGGATTGGACACTAGAGTGCCCGTAAATTTGCACTCGTCAAAATATAACTGAGGGAATGGGCTTAAAGATGCCATTTAGAGATGGTAGAATCTTGCTGGAGATGGGCTTAAAAGATGTCATCCAAGACTTGTTTGTTGAAAATCAGGATAATGATTATAAGAATGGTATCCGTATCTGGAACGTATCTGAGTTGTATCCGGAGATTGGATTCGTATGAGCAAAGGAATAGCGTCTGTGTCTAGAGCGTATCTAGATTGTATCTGTATTTGATTCTCGAAAGAATATCAGAATGACTGTCGTGTCTGGAGTGTATCTGTATTGTATCTAAGATCTGAATGGGCGACAGAGAAACATCTGTGTATGGGGCATCTCTGGGCTGGGGATAAATTCCGAATGAGTGACAGAATGGCGACCATGTCTGGAGCGTATCTGAACTGTATCTACAGTTGAGATCTGTATGAGTAGCAGAATGACTTCCGTGTCTGGAGCGTATCCGTACTGTAACTGGGATCTGGATAAGTGACAGAATGACTCCCGTGTCTGGAGTGTATCTGAACTTGAATTTGATAGTTGAATCTGAATGAGAAATAGAATGGCTTCCGAGTCTGGAGCGTATCTAGTTTGTATCTGATTGCTGAATTCTGAATGAGTAGTAGAATGACCTCCGTGTCTGGGGTGTATCTGTACTGTATCTGAAATCCTTGAACATTTGTTAAAGGTAACTTTTAATCTTATCCTGAAAAGGGTAAAATGTTAGCCAAAACACAACATTATGTTGCATGATATGTATAATGCAATAAAGTGTGCTTCCTCATTGTTTATGATATATGAATGTAATGTATGTGCATGTAAGCTGATTATCCGTCTTGCTGAGGAAAATATATCCTTGATAATTGGAGATAATGAAATCCTTGACTGCCGCCAGGGAAAGTAAATCCTTGACTACTGTTGGAGATTCAAAATCTTTGATTGTTGAGAACGAGAAATCCTCGTACATTATTGGGGATTGAAAATCATTGGTGACATGCGGGGATTAACAATAATTTTGATAACTTCTGCGAGGAAATGAGAATCCTTCATGACTTTCCTGGGGAATAAGGAAAACTCTGATGATCTCTACTGGGGAATTAAAATTTGGGAGGCTCCAACTGGAGAAATGAGAACAAGAGATCTTCGTTCTGCTGGGAAATAAATCTGTGGGGAGAATGCTTATCCTGCCGGGGAAATCAGGAGTTTGGGTTGTATGCCAATCTACTGGGGATTCCTGTTTTGTGGAGAACTCCGCTGGGGATATCTATTTCAAGGTTTTAGCTTTGTTGAGGATCTGAATGACATATTGCAGGGGATTTCCTCCGGGATAGCATAAAGACATCTTCCTATACTTTCTATCAGTAATTATTCTTTCTCATTCCGTTTTATTTGTAAGCAGTGATTATATTCAAATGCATATGCTCATTTAATAAATCATTGGACGTTTTCAAATAAAAACACAGGTGTAAAAAGAAAGAAAAAGGCAAACAAATTTTTGCACTTTGAAGTATCTTTGTATTAACTTTGTGTAAGTATTTTGTACAAAGGAGACAGACATCCTAGTAAGAGGATGTTGTCACAAAAAATGAGAAAAAATTATACAAAGAAAGATGGCTGTGTGTAATAATTACATGGGGTTCCCATTCTGCTATAGCCTTCATAATTCTGAGTATCTTGTCCATTCGTTGCTTCGTTCGCAGATGATTGGATTGATCAGAAGCCTGGGGTTTGTCCGTGAAGAGATTGTCCTTTAAAGTGATTCGACGAGACATAGTCATACGCTTTAATTCCCTAACTTTTGCCTGGACCGCCCTTTCGAGTTTTCAATCCACCGGGAAACCCTTTTTTGCCCAAGTCCCCCTTTCGGGTTTTCAACTCGCCGGGTGTACTGGTTTTTTTATTTATCCCTAACTTCTGCTTGAACCGCCCTTTCGGGTTTTCGATTCACCGGGATGCCCTCTTTTTCCCAAGTCTACCTTTCGGGTTTTCAACTTGTCGGGTCGTTTTATGCGTAGTATCTTTTGACTATGTCTGAGTTCGCAGGGTGCGGCAGGTCATCTCCGTCCATGGTGGTCAGAATCATTGCCCCACCAGAAAAGATGCTTTTGATCACAAATGGTCCTTCGTAAGTAGGAGTCCACTTGCCCCTGGGATCACTTTGCGGCAACATGATTCGATTGATTACAAGATCTCCGACTTGATATACCTGACGTCTGACTTTCTTGTTGAAAGCCTTGATCATCCGTTTTTGATATGTCTGACCATGACAAACAGCAGTAAGTCGCTTCTCGTCGATCAAATTAAGTTGATCAAGTCGGGTCTTAATCCAATCTTCTTCACTTAAACCAACATCCTTCATAATCCTCAAGGAAGGAATCTGAACCTCCATAGGTAAAACAGCCTCCATGCCGTATACCAAAGAAAAGGGTGTTGCCCCAGTTGAAGTGCGTGCCATGGTACGGTATCCATGCAGAGAAAACGGTAACATCTCATTCCAGTCCTTGTATGTGACTGTCATCTTTTAGATGATCTTCTTGATTTTTTTATTCGCAGCTTCAACAACACTGTTCATCTTTGGCCTATAGGGAGATGAATTGTGATGTTGAATTTTAAACTGCTCGCACAGAGCGGTGATCACAGTGTTGTTCAGGTTTGTACCGTTGTCCGTGATGATCCTGTCGAGGATACCATACCGGCATATGAGGTTCTTCTTGATGAAGCGGGAAACCACATTCTTTGTAACGGAGGCGAAGGAAGCTGCTTCAACCCACATGGTAAAGTAATCAATAGCCACCAAGATGAAGCAATGTCCATTATATGTCGTAGGCTTGATCTCTCCAATCATGTCGATTCCCCACATCGCGAATGTCCAAGGAGCTGTTAGAACGTTGAGAGGAACTGGAGGAATATGTACATTGTCAGCATAGACTTGGCATTTGTGACAAGTACGGGAATATTGATGACAGTCAGCTTCCATGGTAGACCAGTAGTAGCCTGCCCTTAGAATCTTCTTAGCCATCGTATGTCTGCTCAATTGGGTGCCAAATGTACTGCTATGCATTTCAGTCATGATTAGCTCCGCTTCAACCTTGTCCACACAACGAAGTAGAACACAATCATGGCTGCGCTTATATAGGATACCATTGCTCAGGAAGAACTTGGCAGCAAATCTCCTTAAGAACTTTTTGTCGTTGACTGAAGCTCCTTCAGGGTATTCTCGAGTCTTGAGATACCTTTTGATTTCATGAAACCAAGGTTGTTCCACTACTTCTTCGGTATTAATCTCATGACAATGCGCAGGTTCGTCCATTCGCTCGATTGTGATTTGGGGAGCCTCATTATCCCAGTTGAGTTTAAACATGGAAGACATTGTAGCCAGAGCATCTGCTAGTTGATTTTATTCTCGCGAGAAGTGCTCAAAGGTAACCTGCTCGAAATGAGGCAACAATGTTAGGACATGTTCTTTGTATGGGATAAGATTAGGATGTTTAGTGTCCCACTCTCCTTTGATTTGACTGATAACCAAAGCTTAGTCCCCGAATACAACCAAAGATTTTATTCCCAAGTCAATAGCAGCCTTGATACCAAAGATACAAGCTTCATACTCGGACATGTTGTTGGTGCAGCTGAAGCAGAGTCTAGCAGTGAAAGGTGTATGGCAACCTTCTGGAGAGATAAGTACCACGCTGATACTGTTGCCAAGTGCATTTGAAACACAATCAAAGTACATGGTCCATCAGGATCCTTGTTCAGGTTCGTCATATGATTTGTTACCTTCAATGTTGTCCAATGTCATAATGTCCTCGTCAGGGAAGTCGAATCTCATAGATTGGTAATCTTCGACAGCTTGATGAGCTAGATGGTCAGCTAGTACACTCCCCTTTATAGCTTTTTGGGTTGTGTACTGGATATCATACTCATTCAGGATCATTTGCCATCTGGAAATTCTTCCGAATAAAGCATGCTTCTCGAAGATGTACTTAATCGGATCCATTTTAGAAATCAGCAGAGTGGTATGTGTCAACATATACTGCCTTAGCCGGCGAGCAGCCTATACCAAAGCGTAGCAAGTTTTCTCGAGCAGTGAGTAACGAGTCTCACAGTCGATAAACTTTTTGCTAAGGTAATAAATGGCATGCTCTTTTCGACCAGACTCGTCATGTTGGCCCAGTACGCACCCCTATTGAGTTATCCAAAACAGTCAGATACATGATTAAAGGTCTTCCTTCGACGGGTGGCATCAAGATAGGAGGCTTCAGCAAATACTCCTTGATCTTATCAAAAGCAACTTGACAATCATTGTTCCATTCAACCACCTGATATTTCTTCAATAGCTTGAAGATTGGCTCACAGGTATATGTTAGGTGAGAGATGAACCTTGAAATATAGTTTAAGCGTCCCAAGAAACCTCTAACCTCCTTCTCAGTGCGGGGGCAGGCATTTCTTGTATAGCTTTGACTTTGGCAGGATCAACCTCGATGCCTTTGTTACTGACGATGAATCCCAAAAGTTTACCGGACCTGACTCCGAAAGTGCACTTGCTAGGATTCAGTCTGAGCTTATATTCCTTTAACCTGACAAACAGCTTTTGCAGATGGTCGAGGTGTTCTTATTTTGTCTGTGAATGGGCTAACATGTCGTCTACATAGACTTAGATCTCATGATGTATCATGTCATGAAACAAAGCTACCATGGCTCGCTGATAGGTTGCCCCGGAATTCTTCAGTCCGAATGGCATCACTTTATAGCAGAAGGTACCCCATTGCGTAACAAAAGTAGTCTTCTCCATGTCTTCGGTGGCCATTTTGATATGGTTGTATCCCGAGAATCCGTCCATGAAAGAGAATACCTTGTGTTGAGCTGTATTGTCGACCAAAATGTCAATGAGTGGTAGTGGGAAATCATCTTTAGGGCTAGCCCTGTTTAAGTCTCTGTAGTCCACACACATCCTGACTTTTCCGTCCTTCTTAGGCACGGGCACAATGTTAGCAACCCATTATGGATAGGAAGTAACAGCCAGAAAGCCAGCATTGAACTGCTTCATCACCTCAGCTTTGATCTTTTCAGACATATCGGGCCTTTATTCGGCAAACTTTCTGCTTGATTGGTGGACAATCTTCTCTTGTAGGGAGACGGTGAACCACAATATCTGTATCCAGCCCCGGCATGTCTTCATAGGACCAGGCGAAGATCTCAACATATTCATTCAACAGCTGAACTAAACGCTCTTTGACATTTGCTTCAGGTTGGCACCCACTTTAACCTCTTTCCTATCTTCCTCTGTTCTCAAATTGATAGTCTCTAACAACTCTTCATGGGGAAGAATGGCCCTTTCTTCTTGTTGCAAAAGTCTAGCTAACTCTCCAAGCACTTCACAGTCTTCATCACCTTCGTACTCGGTATGATTGACCAAATCTTCAGAGTCACTGAAGGCCAAAGCAGAATAGTCACCCATGGAATCCGGAGTGGATGGGTACCTGCATTTTGTGAGTGTGGGTGTGTGTAAGGGATATCCATCCTTAAACCAAATAAAATGTAAAAGGAAAGAAAATGAACACAAAAGTTTATAGATGAAAACGTCCATGATTTATTAAAGATGGCATATGAAAATGAAAAATCAAAACCCTTACAAATGGACCTATGTGCCCCAGGAAAGGCACAAGGCAAAAGAATGTACGAATTGTTTAAAAGTTATTACAGACCAACATAAATGTTTCAAAAGATAAATTACTGATTGATGAAAGTAATGGGAACGAAGTCTTTCGCCTCCCAGTTGTTTAATCCTCCTTCAACGGTTAGAAAGATCCAATCTTCAAAATTGCCTTCTTCATCATCATCTTCTAAAGCATGAACCCCGTGATGAGTGATCTTTAAGGGTGGTCCTCCAGCCCGGGAGCGACGCACAGCTTTCTGGCTAGTAGCAGTGAAACCCAATCTGAACTTGTCTGTCTTGTGAGGAAAATCTGGCAGCTGACCCCACACTGTACTTCCTCCCTCCTTGATTACAGCCTCCGCATCTTTAAGGGATAACATCCGGGACACAGGCTTGGTAATAATGGGCACATCAGTCATTGTCTTGGCCACCGCAATCTCAGGAGAAACCTCTTCAAAGTTTTGGAAAGGTGTTTCTATGAATTCGCCATCTAATTCCACGTAGCGGAAAGAGTTAAGGTGGCTTATCATATACTCCTCCTCACCGTGAACTGTTATGATTTTGCCCTGGACTAGGTATTTTAGCATTTGGTGTAGAGAAGAAGTGACTGCCCCAGCGTTGTGGATCCATGGTCTTCCCAACAAACATGAATATGAAGGACAAATGTCCATCACATAAAACGTAGAGTTGAAAATTTTTGTTCCCACCTTGATTGGGATGTCCACTTCTTCGTGAACCATCCTCTTAGAACCGTCGAAGGCTCTAACAATGATATTACTGGGCTTTAGGATCAAACCTTCATAGTCCAATCTGTCTAATGCTTTCTTTGGTAGAACATTTAAAGATGAACCGGTATCAACCAGAACATGAGCAAGTGTGGTCCCCCTGCATTCTACCGAGACATGCAGCACATCATTATGCTTTCTTCCCTTGGACGTTAGATCGGCATCAGAAAATCCTAGACCATTATCGGCTGTAAGGCTAGCCACGCACTCTTGAAACTGGTCCGCAGAAGTTTCTTGAGGCACGTGTGCCGTCTTCAGGAATTTGATCAAGGCTTTGGCATGAACCTCGGAGCAAAGTATTAGAGCCAGCATAGAGATTTTTGAAGGGGTTTGCCCCAGCTTCTCTACGACATCATAGTCGCTCTTCTTAATTATCTTTAAGATTTCCTCCATCTCCTTTTGGGTGGTCTCGGGGATAACCAAAGTCTGAGCCCTCGTCCTGACGGGCACTTCTTCGGTTCCCTTACCCTTATCAGTAGTAACAGTAGAGGGTACAACTTTGGGAGTGATAATTTCTTCAATCACTGGACTTTGCACAGATATCTTGACAGGCACAAAAACACTTGAGGGTCCGAAGATTGCCCGCGGAGGAGCAATCTCCGGAGAGAAGATTCTCCCGCTACAAGTTATCTTACTTGTCCCCGCAATATTCCCTATATCAGGAGTTTCTTTATCGGAATTCTCTTTGGATGATTCGATCTGCTTGACACCATGGTAGAAGATCTCTCCTCTATAATTCCACGGTATCGTCTTATTGGACTTATATGGGATAGGCCCCGGCATGGTAATCTTCAGCGGTACAAACTTTGGATCAGGTGTAATCTTAACAGGCCTTTTGCAGGTCTTGGAAAGATTGTCGGAAATGGCGATTATAGCAACATCATTGATTGGAGTAACAGAAGTAACATGAGTAATAGTAGCAACAGGAGTTTTCTGAAAGAGGATCTCTTGAGCATCCATCAGGCGTTGGATTCATGATTTCAACAGTGGACAGTCGGATTGCAAGGTTGAACAGAAGTAACAATCTTTTTCACAACCTGGGAATATCCCGGCTTTCAACAGATTCATTTTAATCATTGGCAACGGGGTCATTAGGCCATCAACAGTGGTAACATGAAGATCTTCCACAATTGCATGGACATTATGACCATGTTTTGGCATAGGAGCGGATATCACATTAGGTTTTTCGGGAGCATCAAACTCTACCTCTTTGGCATCTATCAAATCTTGGATCTTGTTTTTAAAGGCCCAACAGTTGTTGGTGTCATGCCCTACACTGTCCGAATGGTATGCACATTTTGCATTTGAATGATAATAGGGAGAAGAGGTATTTGGGTTTTTCGGCGCTTCTTTCAAGTTGGTAAGGTTTAATTTTAACAGATGAGGGAGGACCTGAGCCAGTGTCATATTAATCCGGGTGAACTGTCGTTGTGGCCTTTCTACCCTTTGTTGGTTAGCCCTTGGTTGATTGTTGCGAGGTTGATCGGATGAAGAGTTCTGGATCATCACAGCCCCTACCGTTGGTCGGCGCTCCATTCTCCCTTGATTTCTCTGGGTGTGAACAGCAGAAACTTCCTTCTTGGCTGGGAAGGTCTTCTTGATAGCAGTGGAAGCGGAGGCATCCTTCTGAATTTTACCACTCTTAATGCCAGCTTCGACCCTTTCACCGGTCAGAATTAATTCGGTGAACCCTACAGATGAGCTCCCGATCAAGTGATTGAAGAATGGACCCGACAGAGTCCCTAAAAACATGTCAACCAGCTCTCTATCCGACAATGGTGGCTGCACCCTTCCACCCAAATCTCACCACTTCTGGGCATACTCCTTAAATCCCTCATTAGAAGCCATACCCATACTCTGTAGTTGAGTACGAGTAGGCGCTAAATCTGCATTGTATTGGTATTGTCGGTAGAAGGCAGCAGCTAAATATTCCCAATTATGAACATCGGATCTCTCAAGTTGATAGAACCAGTCCAATTGCGTACCCGACAAACTATCTTGAAAAAAGTGGACCCATAGATCCTTATCAGAAGAGTGAGGTTGGATCTTTCTGACGTAGGACCGCAAATGCATCTTCGGATAGGACAAACTGTCGTATTTGGCAAATGTATGCACTTTGAACTTGGGAGGAATGACGATCCCAGTAACCAACCCTAGTTCTTCGAAATCCAGCCCGGGAACCCTTTGTACTTCCATGGCCGCCAACCGTTCTTCTAGATTTTTATACTTATCGTCCGCGGGAGGATATTGTTGCTCAGAGTAATCTTCCTCTTCTTCTTCTTCTTCCTCTTTAGCTTCAGATTCGGAGGGCATTGCAACTCCCTTACCTTTACCAACCCCTTCGTCAGACATTAAGGGGAACTCCAAAACTCTCCTAGCCTGATGCTCAAATCTTCTTCCCATAGTGGCCACACCAGTTCTTTTCTTCTTTTTCTCTTTGTCTTTTTCCTTCTCTAACAGTGCTTTAAGATCCTCTTGACCCTATGCCAAGGTTATGAGGAGTTGTTGGAACTGAGAATTTTATGCTTACAGATCTTTGACAGTCTACTCTATATCCATCTTGCTGAAATAAACAGCAGAAAGATAAGGAAACCTGGTGTGAAGACCTGTTTATGCATAAGATGATTGATATGTGTGATCGGTGGATCTGGAACTGACTGTTTAACGCTGGTTCGCGAAATGTCGCGGAAGCAAGAGTCGCCACCGTCTTTTATTTTCTCCAAATGGAAAGGACAAAAGCACAGAAAAATTCCTTATAGAGATTGCTCTCGGTTCGGGAGGTAGGTTATAGAAAGGGAAGGTGTTAGCACCCTTTCTATCCATGGTTATCCATGGGCTCTTAGATACTTGCTCATTGTGTTTTCAAAATGGTTTGTTTGCTTTTCAACTGTGGGTTTTAAAAAGTTTCTTTGAAAATTCCAGTTCGACTCTTGTATCGGTCCTCAAGAGTGTTTGAAAAAATGCTTTCGAAAGCTTTTTGAAAATGTGTTGGTGTGAAAAGTATTTTTTTGAATTTGTTTTGAAATTAGAGCAAGTATCTAGAGTCGTCTACCTACCCTAAGGAATTCGTCTGTGTAGATGTCCTTTAAAGTAGTGCCATCCCACCATTGAGATGTAGGTAGCACCACCGTTGGAGGTGTTCGGGTCAATTCAAAGGTTCGGGACATGGTGATCACCGGAGCAATAGGAAGACACCTTAGAAGCTACCCTCATGCCAGGTTCCCGGATCATGAGGACTTACTAAGACATCCTCTACTCGACGATCACCTTTCGAGGCAAGGCAACAGTGAGGCGTACCCTAGGGGGTGGTGTGTGATTTGTGTGTCCGATTCAGATATTTTATCTTGTCATGTTATTAGTGATCTATGCGCTTGTTTTTATTTTTGTCCATTCATTCTTGCATGCCATTTGTTAACAGTTAAAAAGTTGTGAAAGGTAAAAGTTCTAAAGCTATTACAAAAGGCGCGGGTGCACATCGCCAAAATTTCCAGAACCCGATTTGACAGAAGAAATAAAGAATTAAAGAAAAGTAAAGTTCGAGAAATTAATTACACAGCTTTGGGAGAGTTACATAAAAATTATACGGAAAAGAAATAAACACGCGAATTAAATAAGAATTAACAACGAGGGCATTGGACCCTTTTTTGCAAAATTGAATTAAATTATTATTAAATTAATAAAATTAAAATGAAAAGAAATTTGTTTTTGGTATTTTAAGATTTTAATGGAAAAAAGAATTAAATGAAATTGAGAAACTAACCCTAATTCTAAATTTTTTATTTGTTAAGAAAGTATTAAACTTTAACCTAAAATTAAACCTAATTATTTTACATGCAATTTTAATTTATAAAAGTAAATAATATTAAATATTTAATTATTATGAAAGAAAAGAAAAAGGGATAAAAATTATTATAAACCCTAATTCTACCAATTTTAGGTTTTTATTGAAAAAAATGTTAAGATTAAACCCTAAATTAAAACTAAGTGAATTAATGAAATTTATTTACAAAAATACTAAAATAAAAATATTTATTATTTTTTTATCTTTTCTGATTTTTTGGTGTTTTTTTTTATATATTATGAAAATATTAAATTAATTAAAAAACAATAATTGAAAGAAAGTAAAAATAATGAAAAAAATAAAGAATGTAAAAAAGGTTTGCAAACCTAAGGGGGTCTGCCCCTAATTTGGAGGGTGAAGTCCAGCAATTTGAGCCCAATAAGCCTTAGGCCTGGCTGACTTTTCCACTCACGTACCCAAGCGTTGACTCACGTGTACCATGCTCTTCAGATCTGGGCCCTTGAATTGATGAGATTGAGCGCGTGGCAGGCTTGATGGAGGAACGCATGATGGTCCATAGCGTTGGCACTGCATAGGATTATTAAATGAAAAATAGTATTGAAAGGGTGGGGGACCTGGGGCTCGAACCCAGGTCCTGTGGTTTACCAATGCTTGTGCCTGCCAGTTGATCCAAACGCTCACTTTGTTTATAATATAACAATCAATTAATATCAAATAAAACAAAACGTTAGTGGACATTTAGCGCGAAATTTTAAACGAGCCAACCATCGCCTGCCACATAACCATCTTCTTCGTTGGCTTTATTTTTCCTGAAACACAAAAACAATTAGCAACGGTTTTTGAATCGTTCCCTTATGCCCCTTTCTGGAAAATAGCGAATAGCTCGTGGAGGCTCATAAATTGAGCGCGAGGGTCCCATCTTTTTCGTCCAAGCGCGCTGAACATGGTTATGGTATTGAGGTCCTCTAATTTTACAGTATGAAGAAACGCCTAAATTAAAAGTTTGGAAACCCTATATGTCTTTAATGGTGAATCTTCATATGGGGCACGAAAACAAAATCAAACCACACAGTTAGCTTCAGAATTGCATAATGAACATAAATCACATGTTAAAAATTGCAAAAAGTGTATGATTCATGATGCAAGAACATGAAATTTTTTCTGGACAGGGTGCGATCAATCTTACGTTTCTTGGTGTTAGAATAGTTGGTTTTGATTTGGGAACCTTCCTTGAAGCCTCAGGAAGGTGATGGAATACGTCTCTTTGCTTGAATCAACCTCTAACCTTGTTTTCAGTTTTGAAATTTTTAGGCCAAAAGTGTGAGTTTGATAATGGAGTTTATGCGCAGCTGAGGGGTTGTGAGCACTAGGGTTGCATTCTGTACTTATGTGTGAGTGATCTAGGTCAAAGAAATCAAACAAAAAGCTTGGCATTCATGACTTGCAAGATTTGATTTTCAAGGATCTTTTTCAATATTTTTTCATGCTATTTTGGCTTCAATCATATCCAATCACTTCAATGCCTTCCATATCTGATCATGCACGAAATATTGAGTATATATCATGCATAAAAAGATTGAAAAACTTAGGTTTAGTATTTTTCATGTATTTTAATTAATTTAAATGAATTATTAATAATAAAAATCCAAATAAATAAATAAAAATGAAGAAAAACTTCCCTTTGGGCCAAATGGTCGTGCACATGCCTTGGATAATGAATTGTGGAAGAAAAAGAGGCCCATTAGCAATTTTAGGTCATTTGAATCAATGTTGACTTTTCAAAATATCCAAAAATTTCCCAACTTCCACAAGGCATAACTTGCTCAATTTTTAAGCTTTGCTCATGTTCTTGGACATTTAGGAAAGGCCTTTGAGTCCTCTAACCAATGTCTTTGGTCCCATGTCATTTTGATTTACCAATCTCAAGTTATGGCCTTTGACGTAAAGTCCCTTTTTGTTGACTTTTGAAAATGACCTATAATGTTGAAATTGATAACTTTTTGTGAGAGCATTTCTTGGACTTGGAGTATGAATAGGAGTTGTAGGAAATGTCTTTCTCTTCAAAATTAGCTTTGGATGGAATTTTTCTGATAATCCATGTGAAAGTTATGCCCTGGTCAATTTACAGTTGACTTTTTCAACTGTCCAAATAAGGAAACTTTTGCATCTTGATGATTTTTGAGCCAAGCTTTGAGAATCATGATCAATCATTGATCAAATGATGTTTGTGGCTTCAAAATGAGATGTTGACCAAAAATTTGGACTTTTGACTGTCAAATGACCATTTTGCCCCTACAGTTGACTGTAGTGCAATTAGGGTTTTTGACTGTGCAATTTTGTGCTGAAAGTCTTGAAACTTTGTATGAGGATGTTTGACCATGTTTATAGGCATGTGGGACTTGATTGGACCCTTGGAAACTTCATTTTCTTGATCAGAATAAAAACCCTAATTTTGACTGTTTAGGAGGCCCTTGAACTGTGCAACCCTTGGGGGATCTTGAAGCTTTGACTTGGCAAATTTTGAAGAATATGGGAGGGCAAATTTTGGGGTACAACAATATTTTATTCATGTAATGCATTCAAGGATTCAAAAATTCAAATTTGTTGCAAACAAAAAGAACACACGTCATATTAATAAGAAGAAATTTGTTAGTACTTAAATTCCCCATGGGCAAAATATTACAAAATTCTTAATGTAAAAAGACATTGCGCATCCTCTTTGGTGCGATGTAAGTGTTGAGAGTCTCCTCTTCATGAAGTCGGTGGGTAAGTTCCAAAACCTTCTTCTCACTGGCATAGAAGCTGGCTTCAAAAGTATTTCGTTCTTCCTTTAGCTGTATCCAACTCCTTTGCAAATCTTCCAATGATGTTGGCATGTCAGGATGTAGGAGGGTGTATGGAACCTCTCCTTCCACAACAGGCTCTTTGATCACGAGGAGAATGTGAGGGTAAGGCATCATAAGACTCTGGGTGCAGGTTCGTACCCACTTGAGATAAGGCTCAAGGGGGATGGAATTCTTGTTCCCCAGTGTCTTACTATCCACTTTGTTGGGCATCCTCCAAGCTCGGATAAACCTTTGTCGAAGTCCTTGAGCGTCATTGTCGAAGTCAAAAACCAAGTCAGGAATCAGCATATCATGAGGGCCATCCCTTCGAGTATATCCAAACTGTCTCAGAGCTAAACAGGGGTTGTAGGTAATGCCTCCCCTAATTCCAAGTAGTGGGACATTAGGGAATTCTCTGCAACGATGAATGATGATGACATTTTCTCTGGACCGAGAACACCAATGGACATTAGAATGTGTGAGGGTCATCAACCGTTGTGACCGCCTTAAAACCTGCTCATTCTCTAAAACTGATTGGGGAAGGTGAGAAATAAACCACCTTGCTAAAAGAGGAGTACAGCACATGAGAACACCTCTTTTCCTCATTGTTCGTGTGTGAAATGAGTGTAGGATGTCCCCGAGCAATATAGGCACAAGATTCCGAGATATGAAAATCTTGACAACATTCACATCTATAAGCTGATCAGGGTTTGGGAACAAGACCAACCCATAGATGAGAAGTGCTATAATCTCTTCAAAAGCTTATAGATCTAGAGAATTCCAGCAATCTTGTGCCTTTTCAAACAGAAATTTTGCCAAGAAACCCTTGACACCACTTCTGGTTTCCCAATGACCTTTGATATCAGATGGTTGCAAGTGTAAAGCTTGAGCAACATCTTCAGGCTTTGGTTCTCTTTCCGTACCATTGTAGAGTAGTTAATGAAGAATAGGAATCCTCAGGAGTTGAGAAAATTCCTCCAAAGTAGGTACTAGTTGGTAATCAGGTAATGTGAAACAGTGGTGTAGGGGGTCAAAGAACTAGAAGAGAACTTTCACCATGTCTTCTTCAATGTTGGAGTTGACCAAGTTAAGAAGTCTACCATGTCTTTCACTGAAGAGAGAATTCTCTGGAATCTTAGAAGTAAGCTCCTTGAGTTGAGGAGGGATTCTCACAAGGTTGACTTGAATTGTTTTCCTGCGAAGAGGTTCCATGACCTACAAAACAAAAACAAAGATGAAGATCCAAAGCCTTGAAATGGTTAGTGGATGCAAATGATGCTTTATGATGTTCATGATGAATGTACAAGTATATGTACAACCAAATCACACAAGATCCTAGTTTCAGGCTTTCATGAGGTTTCATAGGTAAGTACCCTCTTGAAGTTAGTTGGCTCAACCTGTCCTATAAATAGTAACCGGGTTCTAAGGAGCTCAATATCACCGGATTATTTTCTGTGTTCATTGTTTCAGTTTATCCACTTAATTGGCGACCGAAATATTCCAAGAAAACAACCCTCAGTGAGTGTAGTATCGAGTATCTACCAACTTCGGACTGCACCAAAGCCAGTCATCTCACTACCCTAAAAAAAGGCCAAGATGGTCAAGTAAGGTTCTAAGAGTTCATTAGTGCTTCATGACATCACTCAGCGGCCCCGTATTCTCTTTGATTAACTTAAAGGCAACTGGTATCCACAAATATGTCGCACTAATATAGCTATTGCTTCAACCATGTCGGTATACCCCGCACAGTTTCCATAACGTATTGCTATTTACCTATGAATGTTTCCCAAAAATCTGGGTGGAGGATTTCAAGCCCAAATAATAGAACCAAATGTAAAGCAATCAAAGCAAACAAGATAACATTGCAAAGGTGATCTAAACCCTAAGGTTACCCCACTTTTAATATTCATCCCCAGCAGAGTCGCCAGTTCTGTGATACGGTGGGAGAACTGACTTGAGGTTTTGCGTTTGTGTTCGCAAATGTTTCAGTTTAGCAAGAGTCGCCACCGACTTTTTATTTTATCCTAAGGAAGGGTCAAAAAGCACAGGAAATACCTTTGAGATGTTTTCTTGGGTTCGAGGAGTAGATTATGAAAAGGGAAGGTGCAAGCACCCTTTTCATCCATGGTTATACATGGGCTCTTAGTTACTTGTTTAGATCACTTGCTTTTGCTTTTCAATTGTTTGACATGGTGCTTTGTGTGTGGTTTTGAAAGATGTTTTGAAAAGAGGCCATCGTTGTGGAAACCTTTGTAATGATTCTTGTTTGAATGTATACAAAGATGTTTTTGTCTTTTGAAAATATTTTCAATGTTTGTAAGAAAAGTTTGAAAGTTTGTTTTTGGGAAAAATGTCTTGAAATTGTGTTGTGAAGTGTGTTTTGAAAATAGCAAGGGTGTTTTGCAAGTTTTTTGATCAAGTAAGTAAGAGTTGTCTACCCTATTTTACTCAAAGATCTCTCCTTATGTGTTTTTAACCCTTTTGACAGTGTTATTTCACCATTGCATTTGGTGAACAACCTTGTGTTAGGATGTTAAACGGGACAGGCGTGGGTCATCGTATAGACCATGATAGCAATTGTGTTAAGTATCTTTGGCAAATTTTTGAGGGACTTGATCATTTTGTTTAGGCAACCAAGATAGCGTCATCGAGGGACTATGATCTTTTGTTTTGTTTTTGTTTTGCCAAAGTACCAAACATGCATAACATGGCCCATTTTCAAGGCAACAAGTGGATTGTAACCCTAGAGGTGCAAGTGTGCATTGTGTATTGATTTTCATGCATTTTGTTTTTGTATTAGTCAAGCTACTTGTTGATTTGGATTTTTTTTGCATACAAACCCTAATCTCTAATCATGGCATAATTGAAAGCATAAAGTGCGAGAATTAAAAGTCTAAGCTATTGCAACATGATTATGGGGATGGGGATACAATCTTTGAATGGGGGTATTTGACAAGAAATAAAAACCCTAGTTTACTATTACATCCAAATTGAATCCAAAGGCATAAATATTAAATGGACAATATTTAAATAAACAAAATAAATAAATATACCAAATAATATGAATTATGCAAAAAAGTTTATGTTTATTTTCCAAGTACGTAAAAATATTTAATGTAAAAATAAAGAAATAAATAAAAGATTAATTTTATTTGGTTAAGGGTAAAACCCTAATTTTCTTTAAGAAAGTAAATATATTAATTATTTTATTTATATACAATAAAAATAAAATAGTATATGTAAAAAATAAAATATATTTAGAAAAAGTATTTTTTTAAGTATATTTAATAATAAAAATAAAAGGTGTAATATTTTTATATTTTTATTCTAAAGTATCTAATAAAATAAAAATATATATTTATATATGTATTAATTGTATTAAATATGTACAATAAATAAAATATATACAAAAAAATATATATATTTAAAATAATATTTTCAGCGTGAATAAAAATAAAGAATGAAAATAAAAGTATAATTTATATATATTTTTCAAGTTTTGAATAAATAAGATAAAAGTAATTAAATTGGTTTTTATGTTAGAAAAATAAAAATAAAATGCAAAATAAATGTGAAAAAAATATAAAAATATTTTTGAGTATTTTTTATATTTGGAAATAAAAAAATAAAATCAGAAATGAAAATAAAATACAAAAATATGAAATATATAGAAATTGGGTCAGGGGGTGCAAAAAGAAAAAGGGGGGTGTCAATAGTGAGTCAGGCCAAGCCCAGCCCACCACTTCATCTTCAACCTCTGTCCTTCACAAAAACGCGCGCGCCTATTACCAAACCTGGACATCCTGTATACGAGCTCTATTGCAAAAACACATAACATCAAAATTGTAGAGCATTTCAAGACGAATCTAACCATATAAAAAACTAATCCTAACTCTCAAATACCAGAGAGAATTTCTCTGGCCCTAAAATCTAACCTAATTTTTTCAGTATGTTCATGGATGAAATTCTCTTAGCATGCTTAATATAAATGAAAACTGGGCATATGTATAGCTTCATGGCAATGAATACTACATTTCTTATTCACAAACCTAAGGCTAAATGTTCCTAAATAGAGAGATAGGAAGTTGACAAAAACCTATTTCAACTGACTTCGTGTATGGCAATGTGGAGCTTTTCAACAAGGCTTGAGATGTCTGGGAGCTTGCTTGGACTTCACTTGACCTTCTCCAATACCTAGCTTACCTTGAATGTACTTGAATCAACCTACAGAACTCAACATGCACAAGCTCAAAATGAAAATGGCAAACCCTGTAAATGGAGTTACAGTTGGTGTTTAAGGTTTGGGATAGCTTGGATGAGTTATGTGGAAGATGTTTGAAGCAACTTGGGGCAAAATGCACGAGCAAATTGTGCTATGGAAGTCAAGTTGCAGGTTCTGCCATGTTTTGCCAATGGCAGGTGATTTCTTGCTATGGGATGTTTGAAGGCTCAAGAAATCGCGTTTCTGGCTCAGAGAGGTGTGAGAAAGATGGTTCAAATGTTTGCACAAGCTTGTTTTGGCTGATGTTCAAGTTTTTATGTATTTGGCATATTTCTTGTATATGAAGCAAAAGTGGGAAGTGATATATAACAGGCCTCTATAGGCTATCCAACAACTTTTACACATTTCCCTTGGCCCCTCCAACCTGTGGATTTGATTAGCTGCAAAAGATCTGGACCAATGCTCAAAGATTGTGGTTTGAGATAAAGCAAGATTATGGCAAAAATGGTAATGTATGTACCTTTTTCTACTTAGGGATTAATTTTGTGTACAATGCCCTAATGATCAAAACAATACCTTAGACCAATAGATTTGCATTAAATTATTGAGTGTGAAGTGGTTTAGAGGCATGTAATCTAGTGCAAAGCATGCTGACTTGAAATTGCAACTTGTATGAACATGAACATGTCATGGATGAAAAGTGAGTTTTTGCCAACTTCAAGCCTTCGATTCTCCATAACCACAAATGAGTTTGGGGAGTTCTTTGACATTTTGGAAATCTTGCAACATGCTATACAATCCATATTTGAAATGCAACTTGAGATTCCAAGTGGAACTATGTGAAAAATGGCCATGAAGATAGGTCAAAATCCTGCCTAAACTAGGGCAAAATTTCACTAAGTTAAAAGTTTTAGGGACCCTTGTTCCAAATATCATAACTTGAGATCCAAGCTTCTTTTGAGAAAACATTGTGAATCAAATTTGTAGAATTTTTGGAGGACTACAACTTTCATGTTGGAAGTTTTGTTTGAATCCAATTTCAACATGGTGAAAATGTTGGGCAAAGTTAGGAAAAATTAAGAAAATTTCATAACTTAGAAAAATTCAAAGTTATGAAATTTTTCAATTTTAAACCCTAATTTGCAAAAATGGGTTTATTGATGAACAAGTTTCATGTTTTGACATATCTTGGTGAAAAATGACCCTTGGCACTTAATTTTGACCAAAAAGTCAAAGTTTGACTTTTCAGTGTACAGTCAAATTTTGATCAGTTGACTGAAAAATTCACCTGTCCATCCAATGCAATTGAGATCTTTTGAACTTGTTGAATAGGTCAAGATGATGCCATTGAGCCCTTGAGTCCATGCTTGAACTCAATTTGCCACTGGCTAGGTCAAAAATCAGAAATTGCCTTTGTGCAGTCAAAACCCTAAAAATGACCATTTGGCCCTTTTGGTGATCTGATCAAATTTCTTGTGGAGTTGTGGTCCAAACTTGATCAAATGGTTCATATGAGTTCATAATGTTGATGTGGGTCAAAATTCATGAGGTTTGACTGTAAATTGGCCATAGTTGACTTTTTCCCCAATACAACTGATTTCTAGGTCAATTGTCTAGTTGATTGGGCAAAAATTTGATTCAAGGCTTGAAACTTGGTATGGACAAACTTATGAGTCCAACATGAAGTATGAAAGTCACTTTGCGCATTGTAGGTCAAAAAACCCCTGTGCAAACTCAAACCCTAATTTAGGTCAACAGTGCAAGGAGATGTCTTGAGCAGAGCAAACCCTAGCTTGGTCCTGAGTTCAAAGAGTCTTGTGATAAAAAATGTTGATAAAATGAGAGGGCAAATTTTGGGGTACAACAGTTACCAAGAACATCGTATCTCGGTTTATCAAGCACAACCTCATCTGCCGATATGGTATCCCTGAGAGGATCATCACTGACAATGGTACAAACTTAACAATACCATGACCACTGAACTCTGCACGCAGTTCAATATCAAGCATCACAACTCTTCTCCACACAGACCTAAGATGAATGGCACAGTGGAAGATGCCAACAAGAATATAAAGAAGATTGTACAAAATATGGTGATGACCTATAAAGACTGGTATGAGATGTTACCATTTTCTTCATGGCTATCGTACTTCGGCGCGAACATCAACTGGGGCAACCCTTTTCTCTTTGGTCTATGGCATGGAAGTTGTCTTTCCTGTCAAAGTCCAGATTCCTTCTTTAAGGATTATGATAGAAGAAAATTTATACGAAGACGAATGGATTCAGACTAGGTTAGATCAGTTGAATTTGATTGATGAGAAGAGGTTGGTTGTTGTCTGTCATGGTCAAGTGTACCAGAAGTGCATGATCAAAACTTTCAAAAAAAAGATCAAGCATCCGGTATATCAGGCTGGTGACTTGGCAATAAAGTGCATCGTTCTGCCACAAGGATATCCCAGGGGAAAATGGACTCCCACCTACGAGGGCCCATTTGTTGTTAATAAAGTATTCTCGGGCGGCGCTATGATGCTAACCACTATGGATGGCGAAGATTTCCTGCACCCTGTGAACGCGACCATAGTAAAAAATACTACACATAAGAATGACCCGCTAGTTTGACATACCTAGGAAAAAATAAGGGCATCCCGATGAACCAAAGGTATTTTCGAGCAAAAATAATGGATATATACAAAAGATTGTACACCTGGTAAGTCGAAAACCTGAAAGGGCGGCTTGGGAAAAAAGGATATCCTGGTGGACTCAAAACCTGAAAAGGCGGTCCAAGCAAAAATTAGGGATTGAAAGCATATGACTATGTCCTGTTGGATCAATTACATGCCAGCTTTATTACCCAGATCAAAAGTTTAAAAGGTACAAGATTGGTGCAATCAACTTTTTCTGACGGCAAGAGAAGAGATGTTCAAAGACATAAGGGCAATAGCGGAGTTGGAACCCAATGAGATCACTTCCACATGGCTATATACACTTGTTTTCACTTTGTACTCTTTCATTTCATGACGATCTCCTCTTACTAGGATTTTTGTCTCTTTTGTACAAAATTGCCTGTTTATAGGCAAATTATCAATACAAATATACTTTAAAGTCCAGACTTTTTCTTTTTTTTGTTTTGTTTGCAAAGACGTCCAATGACAAAAATTAAAAGAACATATGCATATGAACATGATTAATTGTTAACGAATAAATAAGAACAAGAATGAACATTTACTCAAAACTCTAGGAGCTGGGATGACGCTCGAGTTGTCCATAAATCCCCACAGAATCCCCTTTCATAAGGTTATCACCAGTGAAGTCACCAGAGCCACCTCTATGAGATTATCCCCCACAGAGTAATCTTCACAAATAAGGGTACATTCGCCACAATCTCCCCGGCATATCACTTTAACAAATAAAGGAGTATAATCTTCTCCCTATTAAATCTCTCCATGGAGTCTCAATCAGTATAATTTATGGAAATTCTCTTCTCCAACTGAGTTTAGTCCCCCAAGACTAAAAAAAGAAACCTTGCAGAGTCCTCCTCTCTAGCAAATTCATCTTCCCCGAGAGAGTTATTTTCCTCAACAGAGCATTCCTCCATCAACAAGGGTTTATTTCCCCAACAGGCTATAAATTTCTGAGCTCAAGTCTATTCCTTAGACTACTACAAATCACTGACAAAATTCTTCTCCCAGATAAGTCAGAAGTTTAAACATCTCTTTTATCCCCAGTTAGGGTATATAAGAAATAAATTCCCCAATAGAGAAATGGACGAAAAATATTCCTAAAACTCTACTTCCCAAATAGAAATTAATACATCCCTTGCAGATACACATGCTCTTCATCCCCAGCAATAGTCAGGGATTTATTTTCCCAGACGAAGATACACTTCAATATCATTACACATCCATACATCATAGCATATGCATACGTAACACATATAGCACAATCTTATTTATTTTGAGAACATCATTACACAATTCATTTCATACATCATGACATTGTATACAACTAACTCTTTACCTTTTTAGGAAAGATCAGTCAACAAATGAATATCATCAACGACTGTCAAAACAGATTATAGGTCATTCCCTGAAACAAGACAAGGCAAATATCTATACGATGGATACTCCCTTCAAACATCTGATGGCTCAGATTAAATCGACCAAAGATTTATTCTGATACTTCTCTCAGTAGACCTTTAGATGGCTCAAATAAAATCGACCAAATGTTTATTCTGATACTTCTCTCAGTTAAAGATTTTCAAGAATCTGCTGGCTCAGATTAAATCGACCAAAGAATTATTCTGATACTTCTCCCAGTAGACCTTTTTCTGGCTCAGATTAAATCAACCAAAGATTTATTCTAATACTTCTCTCAATTAAAGATTTTCAATCATCTCCTGGCTCAAATTAAATCGACCAAAGATTTATTCTGTTACTTCTCTCAGTATACATTTTTTTGGCTCATATTAAAACGACCAAAGATTTATTCTGATACTTCTCTCAATTAAAGATTTTTAAGCATCTGTTGGCTCAGATTAAATCGACCAAAGATTTATTCTGATACTTCTCTCACTAGACCTTTTTCTGGCTCAGATTAAATCGACCAAAGATTTATTCTGATACTTCTCTCAATTAAACATTTTCAGACATCTTCTGGTTCAGTTTAAATCGACCAAAGATTTATTCTGATGCTTTTCCAGTAGATCCTTTTTCTGGTTCAGCTTAAATCGACTAAAGATTTATTTTTATTCTTTTCCAATTAAAGACGACACGAGGCATCTACTAGTTAAGTTTAAATCGACCAAAGATTTATTCTGATACTTTTCCACTAGACACTTCTTCTAGCTCAGTTTAAATCAAGCGTATATTTATTCTGATACTCCTCGGATGCAGTCGAACATAGACTCATTCTGATATTTCTATCAATAGTTACTTTGGATGGCATCTTTAAGCCCATCTCCGACAACTCTCCATCATCTTTCCAAATGGCATTTAAGCCCATTCTCGGTATAATCAACAAACAATTTTACTTCATGCACAAACGAGTGCAAGTTTCTGGACACTTAAGTGTTCAATCATCTTCCACCTTCAAGTCACAAATGGTGGACAAGCCAATATAACTCTTCAGGTTTAAGAGGATTAAACAGGGGGCAGATGTTGTACCCCAAAATTTTCCCTCTCTATTCTCAAGACATTTCTCACAAAAGATCTCAAATGCTAAAGAAGTTTCAAGATTTTGATCAGACAAGTTCACCTCCTAGGCACTGAGCCCACAAATTAGGGTTTTGGTTTTATCAAGGACAATTGGACTTTTGATGCCTCAAATGACTTTCATGGTTCATTATAGGTCTCCAAGATTGCTCATACCAAGTTTCAAGTCTTGCATCACAAATTTGCTCAGTCAATTACTCAAGATGACTGAAAATCAGTTGTATTGGGTAAAAAGTCAATTGTGGTCAATATGCAGTCAAAATTCATGATTTTTGGACAAAATTAACATTTTTAAGTCATATTCATCAATTGATCAAGTGTTGATCACCATTGTTGTACCCCAAAATTTGCCCTCCCATTTCCTCAACATTTTCTCATCACAAGACCTTTGAAGATCAAGATCCAATTAGGGTTTCCTCTGCTCAAGACTTCTCCTTGCACTGTGGACTCAAAATTAGGGTTTGTGTTTGCCTAAGGATGTTTTGACCTAAAATGCCTAAGATGACTTTCATGCTTCATATTGGACTCCCAAGTTTACCCATACCAAGTTTCAAGTCTTGATTCCAAGTTTTGCCCAGTCAATTGGACAGTTGACCTAGAAATCAGCTGTATTGGGGAAAAAGTCAACTGTGGCCAATTGACAGTCAAACCTCATGAAATTTGATCCACATCAACATTATGAACTCATATGGACCATTTGATCAGGTTTGGATCACAATTCCACAAGAAATTTGATCAGACCACCAAAAGGGCAAAATGGTCATTTTTAGGGTTTTGACTGCACAAAGGCAATTTTTGACTGTTTGACCTAACCAATGGCAAACCAAGCTCACATATGGACTCAAGGACCCCATGGAATTATCTTGACATGATCATCAAGCTCAAAAGATCCCAAGTACACAAGATTGATAGTTGAATTTCCCAGTCAATTGATCAATTTTGACTGTACACTGAAAAGTCAAACTTTGACTTTTTGGTCAAAATCAAGAGTCAAGATTCATTTTTCATCAAAACTTGCCAAATCACGAAACTTGTTCACCAAGAAATCACAAAATGCAAATTAGGGTTAGAAAATGGAATTTTTCATAACTTAGAATTTTTCTAAGTTATGAAAAACCCTAATTTGTTTCCCAACTTTGCCCCATCTTTTCACCAAGATCCATTTGGATTCAAACAAAAGTAAAAACATGAAAGTTGTAGCTTGTTGCATAATCTACAACTTTGATTCACAAAGTTTTCTCATTTGAAGCTTGTATCTCAAGTTATAATTTTTTGAATAAGGGCACTAAACCATTTTTAACTTAGTGAAATTTAACCTATTTTGACAAGGTTTTCTACCCCACTTCAAGGCCACTTTTCATACCCTTCCACTTGGAATTTTGATTTGCATTTCAAAGATGGATTATAGTACACATTCCAAGCATTCCAAAATGTCCAAGAACTCATCAAACAACCTCATAACTTGAGAGATTCGAATTTCACAAGTTGGCAAAAATTCACTTTTGTTCTTCATCAAAACATGTTCATAAGTTTGCAAATCTGAGTTTAGTTTGCTTTATGCTTGATTACAGGTCCTTGAACCATTCCATACTCAATAATTTAATGCTTATTCATTGTGCCAAGGCCATGTTCTTTGTGTTCTAACATTGCATAATGGATTGATCCTAAACTAGATAAAGTGAACTTTCCATTTTTGAAAAGGTTAACTTTATGTCCAATTGCAAATCAAGCAAGTACAAGCAAAATCTCATGGGCACAAGATTATGGGCAAATTGCTCTGATCAAGAGAGGCTTATGCAGCAGGATTAGAGGCCCCTACTGACCTAAAACACAAAGTGACCTTTGCTTGCTTCATTTTCAAGTAACATTGCATAACTTGTGCCATATCTCATCTCAGCTTAGAAACACAAAAGAGAAGTTATCAAACACATTCCATAGACCATATCCAAGCTAACACACGAGCCCTTGCCCTCCAAAACACCCTCCATCTCAGAATCATCCTCAAACTGCAAAAACAGAGTTGCCTCTGCAGTTTGAGTGCAAACTCCCATTTCCCTCGAGCATTCTCACCAAAATCAATTCATACACCTTCCATACAACATATGCAAACTAACCATGGCCTAAAACCTGACCTGTAATCACTCTAACAGTTTCCACCATTTTTAATTTCTCCTTTTGCAGTTGAAGTTCTACAGCTTGATACAAGAAGGTTCAAGACAAAGTAAGCATTGAAAAAGCACCCCTGGACCTCAAGGAAGCTTTTCCAATCATTACATTGCATTGAAAGTCCCTCATTCTCCACATAGAAGTTCAACTGCACAGGTAAAACTTTGAACTCGTATCTCTCTTATCATGCATCTTTAGTCTTAAGTTTGTGAAGAAACAAGGTCCTACTCATAGCCCTGAACATGTACATATCTTTACATTTCATTTCTTTTGCCTGAGTAGAGAGAATTTGGAGTTTGAAAATGGTAGAAAAATTAGGTTAGGATTTGGGGGAGGAGAAATTCTCCCTCGTCTTAGAGAGTTAGGTCAAGTTCCATACATGGTTAGAACCGTCTCTTCATGCTGAACATTTCTTGTGTTATGAGTTTTTGCTGAAAAGCCAAGAATCAGGAGTTAGACATTGAAGAACAGGGGCGCGCGTTTTTCAAATGTTTGTGCTGGAGGTTGAAGACAATGATCATTGGGCTGGGCTTGTCTTGTGCTTTTCTTTTCACACCCTATTTCCATGTTTACACCCCCTGAGCCCATTTGCTTCATTTTTGACTCTTTTTGACTTTTTCTTTTTTGGTTGACTTTGTTTATTTTTTCTCATGGCATTTAAAAATTAAAAATATTTTTTCCATCATTTTTTGAATATATGGCATATTTATTTGATTTATTTCTTTGTTTATACATAAAATATATATATACTATTATTAGAATAAATAGAAAAATAGTGTAAATACATTTTTATTTTTATTTACCTTCTGAAAATATTTCACACAAAAAATACTTTTTTTTATTTTTATTAAAATATTAAATAAATATTTATGTTGTGTATAATACATATTTAAGATTTAATATATATATATATATATATATATATATATATATATATATATATATATATATATATATATATATATATATATATATATATATATATATATATATATATATATATATATATATATATATATATTAATATATTTAAGATAAAATATAAAAAATACTTGAATTTTTTCATTTTTATTAATATTTGATACAAAAATACTTTTTCATAATACACTTCATTATTATTTTATTTTCATAAATAATAAATAAATAGTTGTATTAAATTAGATAATAATGCATTTTCTTTTGAAAAATTAGGGTTTTTGCCCTAAATTCAAAATACTCCAAAAAGAAAAAAATAATACATTTTTATTTTCTTTTCTCTTTTACATAAATAATGTTTTTTTCATACATATACAAAACATTTCTTTTGCATCTTGCATTCTTATTTTATTTTTTGTACATTATTTAAATTGCAAATATTCAAAATGATGTAATAATGTAGATTTAAATTCTTGTCAATATCCCCATTTGAACATTTGTACCCCCCTTCCCATATTTGGTTTTGTAATAGCTTAGTAAATTTAATTTTGCACTTTATTGCTTTCTAATGATAACATGTTAGAATTAGGGTTTGTATGCGAAAAAACGATAAAAAAATAGTTATGACCTAATCTCAAGACAAACAAGCATGAAAATGGACACACAAATCACACTTGCACCCCCTAGGGTTTTCCACTTGTTGCCTTCAAATAAATGGGCCATATTGCATGTTGAACTTCTTTGGGCAAAGCAAACAATTTGAATGATCATAGTCCCTCGACAAAACTTTTCAAAACAAACAAAAACAAATGATCAAGTCCCTTAAAGAAAATCGCCCAAAGACATTTAACGCCGTTGCAATTATGGCCTACACGATGACCCGCGCCTGTCCCTCTCACATCCTAACACAAGATTGTCCACCAAATTCAATGGTGGAACAAACTTGTTAAAAGGGTTAAAACATAGCAATAATCTTTTGAGAAATTTAGGAGTAGATAACCTCTTAGTTACTTGAATCAAACTTGCAAAACAAAACACTTGCCTAATTTCAAAACCACACCTCACTACACTTTCAAAACAACTTTCAAAAACAAATGAAAACCTTTTCAAAAGACATACATCTTTGTATACATCCCCACATGGATCATTACAAAGGTTGCCACCACATTGGCATCTTTTCAAAACATTTTCAAAACCCACACACTCAAGCACCATTTAAAACAATTGAAAACAAAAGGCAAGTGATCTAAGCAAGTAACTAAGAGCCCATGGATAACCATGGATAGAAAGGGTGCTAATACCTTCCCTTTCTATAATCTACTCCCCGAACCCAAGAAAACATCTCAAAAGGTTTTTGCTGTGCTTTTTAACCTTTCCTTAGGATAAAATAAAAAGTCGGTGGCGACTCTTGCTAACCGCAACATTTGCGAATACAAACGCAAAACCCTAGTCAGTTCTCCCACCGTATCACAGAACTGGCGACTCTGCTGGGGAGAACTTTTAAAAGTGGAGTAACCTTAGGGCTTAGATCACCTTTGTTTTCAATTGTTTGCTTTGTTTGCTTTTATATTTGTGGGCTTTGCATCAGAGTTCATAGATCCTAACCCGGATCTGGGATATACCTTTTTAGGTAGCATAATCTGTGAGGGACCTGTCCGGCGTAGACCGACATGGGTGAAGCAGTGGCTACGTTGGTGTGGCATCTTAGTCTGTACCTATATCCCTTGTGTTGTAACGGGGAGAATATAGGTCTTCTAAGGGGTCATTAAACATCAACCAACCTTAGAACCCTAAATTGACCAACTTGGCTATTAGGACAGTAGCAGTATGCTACACTCATTGAGGCTAAACTCTCGAGATGGTTCTGGCCGCGAGAAAAGATTGTGATGCTGGAGTTATGACCGATTGAGGGTAGCCAATGATTTGAGATCCTCTAGAACCCGGTTACTTCTGATAGGACAGGTTTTAACCAACAAAACCAAAAGAGGGTAATACCTGAAACTCATGCTGGCCTGAAACCTAAGGTTGTCTTGTGTGACTTGTGTGCCTTATTTGCCTATGTGAATACTTGTGGTGTGCTTCATCATAGCATCATGCCATCATATCATTGCATGCATCCGGTATAAAAGGCTAACCCATTTCAAAGACAAAAAAGGTTTCATCTTTGCTCTGTTTTGTAGGACATCATGATGCCCGTGCGTAGAAATACTGTCCGGCTCAACTTTGTTCAACCACCAGTTTTACTCAAGGATTTGGTTGGAAGGATTCCAAACACTACCTCCTTCATCAACAGACATGGGTCTCTCCTTGGCATGTATCATTGTTTCACCTTTCAAGACTTCCAGCTGGTTCCTACCCTGGAAGAATTTTCTTATTTGCTTGGGATCCCTGTCTTGGAACAAACTCCATTCACTGGTCTGGAAAAGACTCCTGGGCCTGAAGAGATTGCTGCAATTCTCCCCTTGACCAAAGAAGAGGTATTGTCCAACTAGGAAACTAGAAATGGGATCAAGGGCTTTTTGGTCAAATTTCTGGTTGGCAAGGCTAATGATTTCTGGAATGACTTGGATTTCAAGGCATACGAGGATATTCTGGCTCTTTTGATCTATGGTCTGGTATTGTTTCCCAACCCTGACACTTTCATCAGTATCCATGTCATAAGGATCTTCATGTCTCGGAATCCGGTACCCACTCTTTTGGGTGACATTCTACAACAGCTCTATGCTCGTACTGCTCGAAAACGGGGAACTCCGTGGTGTTGTGCTCCTTTGCTGGTAAGGTGGTTTATTTCGCACCTTCCTAAGTTCGTGCTGAAGAATGAAGAAGGAAAAGGGTGGGCTCGGAGGTTAATGTCTCTCTCTGATAATGACATCACTTGGACTCTCAGAGGTTTGGATGAGGTAGCTGTTATTGATCGGTGCGGGGAATACCCGAATGTTCCGTTGATTGGTATCCAAGGAGGAATCTCTTACAATCCGTGCTTAGCTCTCCGACAGTTTGGAAGAGCCAGAGGAGATGGGCCTCATGAAATGTTGGTTCCTCACTTCCATTTTGAGTTTCAGGCAGACAGTGACAAACTACGCCAGGGATTCATTAAAGCTTGGGACATAATTCACAAAGCTGACCCACATGAATTGGGACCAAAGACTTCCCTGCCATTGAAGCCCTATTGCAAATGGGTCCGCATCCGTGCTCAGAAGTTAGGCATGCCCTACGAAGCTGTTAGACCTCTCACTCTTCAATCTCCTGATGAAGATGGGGTTCCTCCAACTGTCCTCCCTCCTCAGATACCTACTGATTTTGACACCATGAAGAGATCTTGGGCGCAGCTAAAGGAAGAACGGGATTTCTATCGAGAGAAGTTCAACGAGCAGGAACGGGAGATTCAGAGGCTGACTAAGCAATTGGAAGAAGAACGGGTCCTGAACAACTACATCAGCACTGAAAAGAGGAGGCCATGGGAGCATTGATGAGCTTTGATTGTTTCCTTTTGTAGTTTATTTCCTTTCTAGTATTTTTCATTCCTGTAATGCCTAAGGGCAAATTGTTGAACAATTGAAAATTTTAAATCTAATGAAGTGTGTTCCCCTTTTTTTTGTCTACAAAGTTGAATCTTGTTTGTCTTTGAAAACATAAAACATACGCATTCCATTGCACCATATGCATAGCAGGTACCCTATTTCACAGGTTGCTTAATCTTCTTCGCTGTTTGTTTGCACAGTCATCATGAATCCAGACTCATCCAGTGAGCAGGCAATCAAGGCCCTTCAGGCCCAAAGTGCACAGTTTCAAGAGATGGTCCTAAGCCTAGCCCAAGGTCAGCAAGAGTTGAAGACTCTACTCATGAAGAAGAAGAAGAAAAAGAGGACTGCATTGTTCAACACCGGTCGCAGATTTGGGAACACACTCCATAATGAAGCTGATCCAACTACTTCTTCTGTTGAGAAAAACAGCCCCCAAGGGGGAGGAGCTCCTAGTCCCGCAGTCTCCGACAACGAGATGGACTATAACGACGAACAATACCCACCTGCTGCTGACAGATACAAACAATTGGAGGACCGCTTGAGCGCCATGGAGATTCAGAATGTGCCGGGACTGGATTTCGGAGATTTGGGGTTGTCTTCTGGGGTAGTAATTCCACACAAGTTTAAGGCTCCTGCCTTCGCCAAGTATGATGGGGTCTCCTGCCCAAAGCTGCATTTGAGGTCGTACGTAAGGAAAATCCAACCTTACACGGCAGATAAGAACCTCTGGATTCACTTCTTCCAAGATAGCCTCTCGGGGTCACAGCTTGAATGGTTCTACCAATTGGATGGAGCTAGCATCCGACACTGGGAAGATTTGGCAACCGCATTCTACAGACAATACCAATACAATTCTGATCTCGCTCCCACGCGTACCCAACTTCAGGGTATGTCTCTAGGAACGGGTGAAGGGTTCAAAGAGTACGCTCAAAAATGGAGAGATTTGGCTGGCAGGGTGCAGCCTCCATTAACTGATCGAGAGCTGGTTGATATGTTCCTTGGGACTTTGTCTGGTCCGTTTTTCAATCATTTGGTTGGTAACTCCTCCGCTGGGTTTACAGATTTGATATTGACGGGAGAAAGAATTGAAGCTGGCATCAGGTCAGGCAAGATACAGAAGGCTGCCTCTACAAGTGCTGAGAAGAGGCCGTTTAAGAAAGAAGCAAGTGCCGTCTATGGTCCTAGAAGACAAGTCAAGCCCGAAAATCGCCAAGCCGTCAATGCTTTGGTCATCTCAAAACCTGTTGCTGCTCCTCAGCAGTACAATCAACAAAGAAGCGAAAGGCCCAAGAGGCAGTATACTCGGCTGAGTATGACCTTATCTCAAATTTTACCCCAACTATTATCCACCAACTTGGTGACCCTCAAAGAAGCTCCTAAGGTTGTCAACACTGCGTCTCCTAAGTATAACCCAAATGCCCGGTGTGCTTATCATTCTGATAGTCCCGGGCACACTACTGATGATTGCTGGGCCTTGAGAAACAAAGTGCAAGATCTGATCGACGCAAAGGAAATTCAATTTGAATCACCGGAAAGACCAAATGTTGTAACTGCTCCTATGCCCCAGCATAGAGTAAATGCCATCGAAGAAGAAATGTACGCTGTTTCGGTAAATGAAGTTGTCACCCCTCTGAAGACTGTTAAGAAGAACCTACTGCGGGCCGGTTTATTTCCGGGTTGCGGTGAAGGTTGCCTGTTCTGTGCTATTTCCCTATCTGATTGTCCCTTGCTAAGGTTAGGCATCCAAGGCCTAATGGATAGCAAGGAGATTCTATTCAAAAAGACTGCTGTTCAATTGGTTCCGATGAAAGAAGTTTCTGTGATTACCATCTTCAAAAATCCAATCAAGGCTCTCCCGAAGAAGCCCGTTCAAATCATGACTGTTGCACCTGTGATTATTACTGTTCCGGGGCCTCTCCCCTACGTATCTGATAAAGCTGTCCCCTGGCATTATGGGGCAGACGTGTATGTGAATGGAATCAAACAAGAATTCGACGTTGGTGCCAGTATCTGCGATATCACTGGTCCAGCCAAAGTTACCCGCAGTGGCAGGCTCTTCTCGCCTGACATTGCACCGCTCGCTATTCGAAGACCCCTCCTTATAAAACCTACAAGTTTACCTGTTCCTGTTGCTGATCAAGTTGTTTCCCCTGTTTCCGAGTCATCAAATGCTCGAGGCAAAGGGATTGAAGAAGAGCCTGCCCGGAAGGAGGCACCAATACCTATAAATGCTGAGGCCTCCCGACAAGAAATGGAGGAGATTCTGAAAATAATAAAGAAGAGTGATTTTAATGTTGTCGAGCAGTTGGGGCATACACCCTCCAAGATCTCCCTGCTCTCCTTATTGCTATGCTCCAAGGCCCATGCTAAGGCCTTAATCTCATTCCTCAAGACGGCCCATGTGCCGCAGGAGACGTCTGCAGTCCAGTTCACTGATTGCATAGCGAATCTGACAGCAGACAATGGCTTGGGTTTTTCAGATGCTGACCTGACTGCGAAGGGAAAAGACCACAACGACGCCCTGCATGTCTCTATCGAATGCAGGGGCACTACTCTGGCACATGTATTGGTGGATACTGGTTCTTCCTTAAATGTTCTACCGAAAAAGGCTTTAGACCGTCTGGATTATGAAGGCCTGGAGTTGAAACCCAACAATATCATCGTCAGAGCCTTTGACGGTTCAAAAAGGATGGTTCATGGAGAGGTTAACATCCCTATTCGTGTGGGCTCCCAAGTGTTTGACTCTACTTTTTATGTGATGGATATACGTCCATCGTACTCTTGTCTACTGGGTCGACCTTGGATCCATAAAGCTGGGGCAGTGACCTCCACCTTGCACCAGAAGCTGAAGTATCCCGTCAGGGGGAAGATCGTCATTGTGCAAGGAGAAGAGGAGTATATGGTGAGCCATTTGAATTCCTTTAGGTACATTGAGATGGATGGGGAGTTTATTGAAACCCCCTTTCAGCATTTCGAGGAAGTGCATCCAATTTCAGCAGCTGCAGAGACAACAGTCGAAGAGAATGTTTCCTTGAAGATGGCTTCCCTAAGGGATGCCCGGGCTGTGGTTCAGAAAGGCAATTGTGCAAATTGGGGTCAGCTTCCTGACTTCACTCAGAAGAACGACAAGTTTGGGCTGGGCTTTACTGCGGAGGCTCAGAAGGTTGTGCGCAAAGAGAAGATCAGAAAGGCTCCGGTGTTTATTTCCAGCTCGAGGGTGAATGCTATCGAGGAGGATGTAGAGGAAGCAGAATTTGACAGTTGGATCTACCCGACTACCAGCGACGGACCAAGCAACTGGACGGCAAAGGATTTTACCCCTATCACATTTGTCACGCAGTAATTAATTTCTTTTGATTTCCAAATTTGTAACAAACAATATGTTAAAACTTTGTTGGCTCGGTGTCCTACCCGGGGCATCGTAGCTCCATTTGTGAGGGCTTTTTGTATGAAATTTTCATATATCATCAATCAAAACATTGGACGTTTGTTGCATTTCAAATCTTGTGCTCTTTTCCTTTCTGTGTTATATATATTGCAAAACAGCTATATTTACACACACTCACTTACACAGGTTTCAATCCACTCTGGATCTCACTGGTAACAGCTCTGCTACCGCCAGTTATGACTTCGAAAATCCGATCAACTTGGCCGAAGACGAAGGTGAAGATGATTGCGAAGTGCCTGGTGAACTCGCAAGACTGCTACTCCAGGAAGAGAGAGCTATTCAACCACATGAAGAGTCGGTGGAGACAATTAACCTGGGTACTGAGACAGATAGGAAAGAGGTCAAGATTGGTGCCAATCTAGAGCTCAGCGTGAAGCAACGATTGATCCAGATGCTACAAGACTACATGGAAATTTTTGCTTGGTCCTATGAAGATATGCCTGGTTTGGATGCCGACATTGTAGTTCATCACCTGCCAACCAAGGAAGATTGCCATCCGGTAAAGCAAAAAGTCCGACGGATGCGTCCAGAGATGTCTGAAAAGATCAAAGCCGAGGTTATGAAGCAGTTTGATGCCGGGTTCCTTGCAGTGACCTCTTACCCTCAGTGGGTTGCTAATGTGGTGCCAGTACCGAAGAAGGACGGTAAAGTCAGAATGTGTGTTGATTACAGGGATCTGAACAGGGCCAGCCCCAAGGATGACTTCCCCCTACCTCACATTGATGTCCTCGTTGACAATACAGCTCAACACAAGGTGTTCTCCTTCATGGATGGTTTTTCAGGGTATAATCAGATCAAGATGGCCCCAGAAGATATGGAGAAGACTACCTTTGTGACTCAGTGGGGCACCTTCTGTTATAAGGTCATGCCATTTGGATTGAAAAATGCTGGGGCAACCTATCAACGTGCCATGGTTGCTTTATTTCATGATATGATCCATCATGAGATTGAGGTATACGTTGATGACATGATTGCAAGGTCTCAAACTGAGGAGGAGCACCTTGACCATCTGAGGAAGCTGTTTGACCGACTCAAGTTATACAAGCTAAGGTTGAATCCCAACAAATGTACCTTTGGGGTAAGATCCGGAAAATTGCTAGGTTTCATTGTAAGTAATAAAGGTATTCAGGTGGACCCTGCCAAGGTAAAAGCCATACAAGAGATGCCGACTCCAAGAACAGAGAAAGAAGTCAGAGGTTTCCTAGGACGACTGAATTACATTGCCCGGTTCATCTCACATCTGACTGCTACTTGTGAGCCAATCTTCAAATTGCTGAAGAAAGATCAAGTAGTACGCTGGAATGATGAATGTCAGGCCGCCTTTGAAAAGATAAAGGAATATCTCCAAGAGCCACCCATTCTTATGCCACCGGTGGAAGGAAGACCTCTGATACTATACTTGACAGTACTTGACAATTCAATGGGGTGTGTGCTGGGGCAGCATGACGAGTCTGGCCGAAAAGAGCACGCTATTTATTACTTGAGCAAAAAGTTTACCGACTGTGAGTCTCGTTACTCACTGCTTGAGAAAACTTGCTGCGCTCTTGTATGGGCTGCTCGCCGGCTGAGACAGTATATGCTGACTCACACTACCTTATTAATTTCAAAAATGGATCCCATCAAGTACATATTTGAAAAGCCCGCTCTGTCTGGAAGAATAGCGAGATGGCAAATGATCTTGACAGAATATGATATCCAGTATACAACTCAGAAAGCAATTAAGGGAAGTGTACTGGCAGATCATTTGGCGTACCAACCTGTGGACGACTACCAATCATTGAACTTTGATTTTCCGGACGAAGACATCATGGTGGTAACTGACTGTGAAGTACCTGGACCGGATGAAGGACCTGAGGAAGGATCCCGATGGTCCATGCATTTTGATGGAGCCTCCAATGCTTTGGGTAACGGCGTCGGCGCTGTAATCATATCTCCCAAAGGAACTCATACTCCCCTCACCGCCCGATTATGTTTCAGCTGCACCAACAATATGGCAGAATACGAGGCATGCATCATGGGTTTACAAGCTGCAATCGACTTAAGGATAAAATTTCTAAGTGTCTTCGGAGATTCCGCTCTCGTGATCAATCAGATCAAAGGCGAGTGGGATACGAAACACCCGAATCTTATTCCTTACAAAGAGTATGTGTTGACTTTGCTTCCCCACTTTGAAGAGATAACTTTTGAGCACTTCCCTAGAGAGGAGAATCAGCTAGCGGACGCCCTAGCTACGATGTCTTCAATGTTCAAAGTTAAATGGGACAATGAAGCTCCCCGAATCATTATCTGGAAGTTGGATGAACCGGCATACTGCTGCGAACTCGAGGCTGAGAAGGTGACTGAAAAACCCTGGTATCACGAGGTGAAGAGGTACTTGGAAGCTCAGGAATACCCTGAAGGTGCATCTGTCAATGATAAGAAGTTCATGAGGAGGTTTGCTGCAAAATTCTTCCTCAGCAACGACATTCTCTACAAACGGAATCATGATTCAACTCTGCTACGTTGTGTGGATAAGGCAGAAGCAGAGAAAATTATGATGGAGTTACATGAAGGCACATTTGGAACACATTCCAGTGGACACACCATGGCTAAGAAAATCCTTCGGGCAGGATATTTCTGGTCCACAATGGAAGCCGATTGTTACCAACACTCCCGAACTTGTCATAAATGCCAGATCTATGCTGACAAGGTGCATATCCCTCAGGTTCCTTTGAATGTCCTGACGGCACCCTGGCCTTTCGCAATGTGGGGCATCGATATGATCGGTGAGATCCGACCGACGGCATCCAATGGGCATCGCTTCATCTTGGTGGCGATCGATTACTTCACGAAATGGGTTGAGGCAGCTTCCTATGCCACAGTAACCAAGAGCGTCGTGGCACGTTTCATCCGGCATAATCTGATCTATCGGTACGGCGTCCCGGAAAGAATCATTACGGACAATGGTACCAATCTCAATAACAAAATGATCACTGAACTCTGTGAACAATTCAAGATACAGCACCACAATTCTTCTCCTTATCGGCCGAAGATGAATGGGGCTGTAGAGGCAGCCAATAAAAATATCAAGAAAATTGTGCAGAAGATGACAGTGACCTATAAAGATTGGCACGAGATGTTACCGTTCGCTCTTCATGGGTACCGTACCTCAGCCAGAACGTCAACCGGGGCAACTCCTTTCTCCTTAGTCTATGGCATGGAGGCAGTCTTGCCAATTGAAATCCAGATACCCTCTCTCCGGATAATGAAGGATGCAGACTTGAATGAAGATGATTGGATCCAGACTCGACTCGATCAACTAAATCTAATTGACAAAAAGAGGCTCACTGCTATCTGTCATGGTCAAACATATCAGAAACGGATGATCAGGGCATTTAACAAGAAAGTCAGACCGCAAGAGTATCAAGTTGGGGACCTGGTAATCAAACACATCATCCTTCCTCAAAGTGATCCCCGGGGCAAATGGACCCCTACATACGAAGGGCCATTTGTGGTTAAACGTGTGTTCTCAGGAGGAGCCATGATCCTAACCACCATGGATGGTGACGACCTTCCTCACCCCGCCAATGCAGACATAGTAAAAAAATACTACGCATAAATAAAAGACCCGCTAGGTTAACATACCTAGGCAAAAATAAGGGCTTCCCGGCGAACCAAAAGGGTTCGGGCAAAAATAAGGGATGAAATGAATAAAAATCTGTACACCCGGCAAGTCGAAAACCTGAAAAGGCGGCTTGGGCAAAAATGGGTATCCCGGTGGACTGAAAACCCGAAAGGGCGGTCCAGGCAAAAGTTAGGGATAAAAGCGTAACACTATGTCTCATTGGATCACTTCGCATCCGGAATTCGGCATCAACTATCTGGCTCCAGGTTTCGGCATCGACCAATCAGCTTCATCTTCAACTAGGCAGCAAAGCGATGAGATGTTCGAAGACATAAAGGCAATAGCAGAGTTGGAACCCAGTGGGATTGTTCACATAGCTGTTTTGTTTCCTTTTTCAAAATTGTAAACTCTATGCTATTTGGCGATGTCCTCTTACTAGGATGTCAGCCTCTTGTACGAAAACGCCTATTCACAGGCAAAAATTTAAATCAATACAAATTCACTTGTCCATACAAATTACCATTGTTTTCCCTTTTTCTGTTTTGTTTTGCGAAGAACGTCCAATGTTCATTTTTGATATATGCATTTGACATTAAATTGCTAATTCATAAATATTTGCATATGGAACAAGAGATTGATTACAGGTGACATTAGAGACAGGAGCAATTGAAGTTGTTTAATGCAGTCTGGTTGTTTTGTCCGCCAAGGCACCAAGGTAGGGTCAACTGAAGAAGGTAGCCAGATCATCTCAATTCCCCCGCAGAGTAAAACAAGATTCAGCAATACTTTCCCCAAGCGGAGTTGACTCCCCGACAATCCTGAAAGGACACAACATTCCCCGGCAGGTCTTAAAGCTCATCCCCAGTAGATTCTGGAAGCTTATCCCCTGCAGAGTACGGACGTCTCTCCCGAGTTTTATTAGAGTTATTTCCTCACATGGACTTATAATTGGGTTATCCTCAGCTAAAAACCACGGAAGATCGCCCTCGGCAAAGTTCCTTCAATCCCCAGCGGAGTTTTATCGTCATTATCCCCAGCGGAATCCATCTTTAAAGTCCTCAACAGGCCTCTCAGCAAAACTTCGGCCAAGTATCTCATCCACAGAGCAATTCTCCGGCCGTTCGTCAAGGATTTATTTTCCTAAGACGAAGTTACATGCATAAACATTTCACATTTTCATACATCTTGCTTACATACATGATAAAGTGCATACAACACTGTCTCATGTTGAACATCATGACATCATGACATTGCATACAACTTATGTTTTTGCCTTTTCAGGGAAAAAGACAATCCCAAAGACAACTACCTTCAACTGTCACAATTCCAGATTCGATACCTGTATCTAGCCAGGGCACATCTGAGGGTGATCAGTTTCCAGACTCGATTCCTGTATCTAGCCAGGGCACGTCTGAAGAGTCCGAAGATTCGATTCCTGTATCCAGCCAGGGCACATCTATCAACTACAACATCTCCAGATTCGATTCCTGTACCCAGCCAGGGCATATCTGTGGACCACGTTTCCAGACTCGATTCCTGTATCTAGCCAGGGCACGTCTGAAGAGTCCGAAGATTCGACTCCTGTATCCAGCCAGGGCCCATCTATTAACGACTATTTCCAGATTCGACTCCTGTATCCAGCCAGGGCACATCTGTGAGCGACCAGTTGTAGATTCGATACCTGTATCTAGCCAGGGCATATCTGCATAAGGAGACTGAAGATCAAACACCTGTAACAAGCCAGGAAAACATCCGTCTTTCTCAAGTACACAAGTTCTCGCTAAGGAATCTCTTATGCGATCGACACTTCCAAATGGCATCTATAAGCCCATTCCCGACAAGGTTTTGTCACGTCTCTAGATGGCATCTATAAGCCCATCTCCCTATCCACCACCTCTCCAAATGGCATCTGTAAGCCCATTCCTGACATCACATTGCTGATACTTCAACATGCGAGTGCAAATTTCCGGGCACTCTAGTGTCCAATCTCCTTTTACCCTCGAGTCGCGAAAGGCAAACTTGCCAATCTCACTCTTGAGGTTCAAGAAGTTTGAACAGGGGCAACTGTTGTACCCCAAAATTTTCCCTCCCATTTCCTCAACATTTTCTCATCACAAGACCTTTGAAGATCAAGATCCAATTAGGGTTTCCTCTGCTCAAGACTTCTCCTTGCACTGTGGACTCAAAATTAGGGTTTGTGTTTGCCTAAGGATGTTTTGACCTAAAATGCCTAATATGACTTTCATGCTTCATATTGGACTCCCAAGTTTACCCATACCAAGTTTCAAGTCTTGATTCCAAGTTTTGCCCAGTCAATTGGACAGTTGACCTAGAAATCAGCTGTATTGGGGAAAAAGTCAACTGTGGCCAATTGACAGTCAAACCTCATGAAATTTGATCCACATCAACATTATGAACTCATATGGACCATTTTATCAGGTTTGGATCACAATTCCACAAGAAATTTGATCAGACCACCAAAAGGGCAAAATGGTCATTTTTAGGGTTTTGACTGCACAAAGGCAATTTTTGACTGTTTGACCTAACCAATGGCAAACCAAGCTCACATATGGACTCAAGGACCCCATGGAATTATCTTGACATGATCATCAAGCTCAAAAGATCCCAAGTACACAAGATTGATAGTTGAATTTCCCAGTCAATTGATCAATTTTGACTGTACACTGAAAAGTCAAACTTTGACTTTTTGGTCAAAATCAAGAGTCAAGATTCATTTTTCATCAAAACTTGCCAAATCACGAAACTTGTTCACCAAGAAATCACAAAATGCAAATTAGGGTTAGAAAATGGAATTTTTCATAACTTAGAATTTTTCTAAGTTATGAAAAACCCTAATTTGTTTCCCAACTTTGCCCCATCTTTTCACCAAGATCCATTTGGATTCAAACAAAAGTAAAAACATGAAAGTTGTAGCTTGTTGCATAATCTACAACTTTGATTCACAAAGTTTTCTCATTTGAAGCTTGTATCTCAAGTTATAATTTTTTGAATAAGGGCACTAAACCATTTTTAACTTAGTGAAATTTAACCTATTTTGACAAGGTTTTCTACCCCACTTCAAGGCCACTTTTCATACCCTTCCACTTGGAATTTTGATTTGCATTTCAAAGATGGATTATAGTACACATTCCAAGCTTTCCAAAATGTCCAAGAACTCATCAAACAACCTCATAACTTGAGAGATTCGAATTTCACAAGTTGGCAAAAATTCACTTTTGTTCTTCATCAAAACATGTTCATAAGTTTGCAAATCTGAGTTTAGTTTGCTTTATGCTTGATTACAGGTCCTTGAACCATTCCATACTCAATAATTTAATGCTTATTCATTGTGCCAAGGCCATGTTCTTTGTGTTCTAACATTGCATAATGGATTGATCCTAAACTAGATAAAGTGAACTTTCCATTTTTGAAAAGGTTAACTTTATATCCAATTGCAAATCAAGCAAGTACAAGCAAAATCTCATGGGCACAAGATTATGGGCAAATTGCTCTGATCAAGAGAGGCTTATGCAGCAGGATTAGAGGCCCCTACTGACCTAAAACACAAAGTGACCTTTGCTTGCTTCATTTTCAAGTAACATTGCATAACTTGTGCCATATCTCATCTCAGCTTAGAAACACAAAAGAGAAGTTATCAAACACATTCCATAGACCATATCCAAGCTAACACACGAGCCCTTGCCCTCCAAAACACCCTCCATCTCAGAATCATCCTCAAACTGCAAAAACAGAGTTGCCTCTGCAGTTTGAGTGCAAACTCCCATTTCCCTCGAGCATTCTCACCAAAATCAATTCATACACCTTCCATACAACATATGCAAACTAACCATGGCCTAAAACCTGACCTGTAATCACTCTAACAGTTTCCACCATTTTTAATTTCTCCTTTTGCAGTTGAAGTTCTACAGCTTGATACAAGAAGGTTCAAGACAAAGTAAGCATTGAAAAAGCACCCCTGGACCTCAAGGAAGCTTTTCCAATCATTACATTGCACTGAAAGTCCCTCATTCTCCACATAGAAGTTCAACTGCACAGGTAAAACTTTGAACTCGTATCTCTCTTATCATGCATCTTTAGTCTTAAGTTTGTGAAGAAACAAGGTCCTACTCATAGCCCTGAACATGTACATATCTTTACATTTCATTTCTTTTGCCTGAGTAGAGAGAATTTGGAGTTTGAAAATGGTAGAAAAATTAGGTTAGAATTTGGGGGAGGAGAAATTCTCCCTCGTCTTAGAGAGTTAGGTCAAGTTCCATACATGGTTAGAACCGTCTCTTCATGCTGAACATTTCTTGTGTTATGAGTTTTTGCTGAAAAGCCAAGAATCAGGAGTTAGACATTGAAGAACAGGGGCGCGCGTTTTTCAAATGTTTGTGCTGGAGGTTGAAGACAATGATCATTGGGTTGGGCTTGTCTTGTGCTTTTCTTTTCACACCCTATTTCCATGTTTACACCCCCTGAGCCCATTTGCTTCATTTTTTACTCTTTTTGACTTTTTCTTTTTTGGTTGACTTTGTTTATTTTTTCTCATGGCATTTAAAAATTAAAAATATTTTTTCCATCATTTTTTGAATATATGGCATATTTATTTGATTTATTTCTTTGTTTATACATAAAATATATATATACTATTATTAGAATAAATAGAAAAATAGTGTAAATACATTTTTATTTTTATTTACCTTCTGAAAATATTTCACACAAAAAATACTTTTTTTTATTTTTATTAAAATATTAAATAAATATTTATGTTGTGTATAATACATATTTAAGATTTAATATATATATATATATATGTTTATTAATATATTTAAGATAAAATATAAAAAATACTTGAATTTTTTCATTTTTATTAATATTTGATACAAAAATACTTTTTCATAATACACTTCATTATTATTTTATTTTCATAAATAATAAATAAATAGTTGTATTAAATTAGATAATAATGCATTTTCTTTTGAAAAATTAGGGTTTTTGCCCTAAATTCAAAATACTCCAAAAAGAAAAAAATAATACATTTTTATTTTCTTTTCTCTTTTACATAAATAATGTTTTTTTCATACATATACAAAACATTTCTTTTGCATCTTGCATTCTTATTTTATTTTTTGTACATTATTTAAATTGCAAATATTCAAAATGATGTAATAATGTAGATTTAAATTCTTGTCAATATCCCCATTTGAACATTTGTACCCCCCTTCCCATATTTGGTTTTGTAATAGCTTAGTAAATTTAATTTTGCACTTTATTGCTTTCTAATGATAACATGTTAGAATTAGGGTTTGTATGCGAAAAAACGATAAAAAAATAGTTATGACCTAATCTCAAGATAAACAAGCATGAAAATGGACACACAAATCACACTTGCACCCCCTAGGGTTTTCCACTTGTTGCCTTCAAATAAATGGGCCATATTGCATGTTGAACTTCTTTGGGCAAAGCAAACAATTTGAATGATCATAGTCCCTCGACAAAACTTTTCAAAACAAACAAAAACAAATGATCAAGTCCCTTAAAGAAAATCGCCCAAAGACATTTAACGCCGTTGCAATTATGGCCTACACGATGACCCGCGCCTGTCCCTCTCACATCCTAACACAAGATTGTCCACCAAATTCAATGGTGGAACAAACTTGTTAAAAGGGTTAAAACATAGCAATAATCTTTTGAGAAATTTAGGAGTAGATAACCTCTTAGTTACTTGAATCAAACTTGCAAAACAAAACACTTGCCTAATTTCAAAACCACACCTCACTACACTTTCAAAACAACTTTCAAAAACAAATGAAAACCTTTTCAAAAGACATACATCTTTGTATACATCCCCACATGGATCATTACAAAGGTTGCCACCACATTGGCATCTTTTCAAAACATTTTCAAAACCCACACACTCAAGCACCATTTAAAACAATTGAAAACAAAAGGCAAGTGATCTAAGCAAGTAACTAAGAGCCCATGGATAACCATGGATAGAAAGGGTGCTAATACCTTCCCTTTCTATAATCTACTCCCCGAACCCAAGAAAACATCTCAAAAGGTTTTTGCTGTGCTTTTTAACCTTTCCTTAGGATAAAATAAAAAGTCGGTGGCGACTCTTGCTAACCGCAACATTTGCGAATACAAATGCAAAACCCTAGTCAGTTCTCCCACCGTATCACAACCATTCTTCAAGAAAAGCACTCAAATCATAAAAGGGGCAAAATGGTCAAAAATAGGGTTTTTACTGAGAATAACTGATCATTGACTTTTGACCTAGTACATGACTCAGTGACTTGGGGCATAATCTTAAGGACTCAAACACAAAATATTGACCTAACTTCATGGCTCAAATCATTTCTCAATATCAATGAATTGATAATTGAAATTTGATCAACTGATGAAAAGTCAACTAATACACAAAAATTCAAACTTTGACTTTTTAATCAACATTGAATTTCAAAGATCAAGATTCATCAAGATACTCAAAAATATCAAACTTGATCATCAAGAATCAAGAAAGTCAAGAAATTCCACAAAAAGTCAACATTTCCAAGACTTAGAAAAATTCTAAAGTGTTTTAACCTTGATAATTTCACTACTTCATGACAAATTTTCATCAAGATGCAAGATGATTCAAGGAAAACTTTTAACATGAAATTTGTAGATCTTAATGAAAAATACAACTTTGTATTAAAGGGTTGATGTCCAAAAAATTCTTAGGTTTGAAGATATAAGCCCATGAAGTCATGACATTTTTCATAAAACACTTAGTGAAAATTTTGGCAAGTCAGGGAGATTTTTTGTCCCAACTTCTTGGCAAAGTAATATTGCCATTCTTGTAAAGTTGCTTTAATCACAAAGTCAACTTGTCTTGAGCCTCTAACTTGTTTTTTTTAACACACTCAACATACAAGATCAGATAAGCATGTTTAAAGCCTCTAACTACTCTAGATTGCCTTGTACTATGCATTGGAACAATGTTTGTCAAGATTGCTTCAAAAACAAGTCAAAAACCATAATATGTGATCTTGTGAATTTGATCAATTCAATCCCTCAAACCTCTTGCCTATAAATAGAGGATGTATTTGCAAGCTAACACACGAATGCACAAGCCTTGAAACTCCCTCAAACACTCCAGAACTCAGAATTGCATCAAACCCTCCATGTTTGTCATTTCTGTCCAAAAACTCCAATCTCATAATTCACTCATGTGTTTTCCCTCAAAATCATTATCAAAGCTTCCTTACATCAAATATAACTCATCCTCATCCCTATTTCACAACTGTAACATCATCTTCCCCATTTTTCAAACTCAAAAACAGATCTATGCATATTGACTTCTACAGGAAATTCCAGCCACTCTCAATCCAAAGTAAGAGTTGCATTAGCTTCTTAGGAGTCCACTGAAGCTATTCAGATCATCACAACACATCCAGGAGTGCTCAAACTCAAAACACGATTTCTAGTTTTTAGGTAATTTTTCTCAACTTTGAACTCTCTCTACAAGCATCATTAATGGTTACTTTGTGAATAAAAAATGTAGACATCATGGCCCTGAAGCTAACCATGCCCTTAGTTTTCATTTGTGTTGCTTGAGTGATGCGAATTTTGAGTTTGAACTTTCTGAAAAAATTAGGTTTTTATTTGGCACCAGTAAAATTCTCATTCATCTTTGATTTATAGCTCATGAAATTTATATGGTTGAATTCGTGTTGAAAAATAGAGCAAGTTTCATGTTTACATTTTTTGATTTGGTTGAGAAATGAGGAAGTTACAAAATTCAAAAATGGTGATGAAGAAGTTGGCACGAGGTTAGGGATGAAGTGCAATCATGATTGGGTTTATTTTAAAGTTAGTGCAAGTGGTATTACTACCGGATGTAACAGCCACCCTGTTGTACCCCAAAATTTGCCCTCTCATTTTTTACAAGATCTTCTCTTACATGGGTGGTTACAAACCCTTGCCTAAGAAAAAAAGAAAAAATTTGAGTGGTTTTAAGTACCTTTCGATTGGCCCCATGACAAGCCTTTCGATTCGCATTGTGTCAAGGCCTTCGATTGGCATTCTGAATGTTTTTCGATTGGCATCTCCAAAATGCCCTTCGATTGGCATTTCAGCAAAGCCTTTCGATTGGCCTGGCAACAGGATCCTTCAATTGGAATTCCTAAAGGTTCCTTCGATTGAAGCATCAGATCTTCCTTCGATTGAAACATCAGAACAAAGGCCCTTCAATCGGAATTCCAAAAGAGTCCATTTGAAGAAGCTTGCAAAGAGTCCATTCGAAGGAGCTTCATCAGAGCCATTCGAAGAAGCTTTCAAAGGGTCCATTCGAAGAACATGCAAAGATGCATTCAAAGAAGCTTTAGAAGGAGCATCTGAAGAAGGCCATCAGCCCATTCGAAAGCGGGCATTCGAAGGAGGCCATCAGCCCATTCGAAAGGGAGCATTCGAAGGCCAGTTACATATCATTCAAATTCAAAAAGGGACAAGATCCCTTAACTTTGGCCAAGGTTACATTTTACATTCATGGCATTCAAATGGCCGTTATCAGCATTATTTCTCTTGTACCCTCACACCCCTATAAATATGAGTCCAAGGATACATTACAAAAGGGGGAGAACGAAACAACCTCGGAGAGAGGTTGCCCACAAAATCCATCAAAAGTTGCCAGAATTTTCCAAGCAGGAGCCACGCCCAGAAGCCCTAGATCGATGGTGATCACCTCCAGAAAGCACCCAAATCGAAGACTCAATCTGCTGGTAAGAAAGGGTAAATTGTCTAACTTTGCATTTGCATAACACATCATTACTTGTTGTTACTTTCGATTTACCATCCTATACAGGATCAAAAGGCATGGGTTTGGCACCCAGGTCGTGTTCTTAGTTTGCTAACATTTTCTGTAGACATAGCCTAAGAGGACCAAGCAAGCGCAGGATCGAAGGACCTGGGTTTCGATACCCAGGTCCTGCATTTCGTTTCGCTAATGTACTTTTGCAGGTATAGCATCCTAGATCGAAGGAGATACTTTCTCTGGATTGAAAGCCATAGTCTCCTGGATCGAAGAAGGCATCCCCTTCTGGATCGAAAGAGATACTATTTCCCTGGGTCGAAGGACACCCATCCTTCCTGGATCGAAAACTCATCCACTTCCAAATTGAAAGTCAACATCCTCTAGATCGAATTCCCCCTTTCTTCACCCCAATCGAAGGATGCTTCATTGTACTTTTATTTTGCATTTGTTTCTTTTCTTTATTTTTTTAGTAGACTTTTTACCTTTTAACATTAAAACCAAAAATCACAAAAATATTAGGATAGTTTTTTTTCCAACTAAATTAATTTTTGTAAATAAATTAATTAAATATTTTAACACTTTTTCTTAAAATTAAAATTAAAATAGACTTAGGCCTTGTTTTCTTTTATACCAAAAATAACCAAAAAGGTTTCTTTTCTTTAGGATTTTTTTAGACGTCTTTTCTATTTCACGCGCATTTATTTAATTCCATTTTTTACTATTTATTGTATCTGTTCACTAGATGTAATAGATTAAAAAATAGGATATTTACTGCTTTATTCCCCATTATCCTTGTATAATGTAAATCCCCTCCCCGAAGCATTGTAATAGCGTAGGACCTCTATATTCTGCATTTTACTGCTTTTCATATTAACTGCTAGTAATTAGGCTTGTATGATAAGACTAATAATTAAACGCTAGCAAATTTAACAAAAAGACAAAAAAATAACTGAAACACAACACAATTGCACACAAGCACCTCTAATGTACGCCCACTTTAGTTGCCTTTAAAAAACAATCATGAGGCAGGAATGCTTTAGCAAAGACCTATAAAATCAAAAGATCATAGTCCCTCGATGACCCTACAGTTGCCTTCTCGGTAAATGATCTAGCCCCTAAAACAGAGTTGATAAAGCATCTCCATAAATTGCCTTCGTGACTGTAACGTCCCTTCGAATGTCCCTCATACATCCAACAATAAGGCTACCTACTCATTAAGAGTAGGATAGCGTTGTCTAAAGGATAAGGAGGAAAAGAATAACCTTTTCGAGTACCAAAGTAGATAGTTGTTAGAAGTTTGCTCAAAAATACTTTTTTGCACTTACACACAAAAACTACTTTTCAAAAGACATTTTTAAAACACTTTATATACGTTCTCTACTATCCCGAGAAACACTACAAAGTTCTCCGTACTAAGGCATTTCTAAAACATTTTCAAACACAAAGCACAAAAGCATCTTGAAAAATGAGCAAACCTCAAAGAGCCCGTGGAAAACCACGGATGGAAAGGGTGATAACACCTTCCCTTTCCATAATCTACCCCCTTATTCAGAAACATCTCGAAAAGGTATTTTTCTATTCTTTTCACCCTTTCCTTTTTTGGATAAAAGAAAAGACGGTGGTGACTCTTGCTTACCGTATATTTGCGAACAAAAAATGCAAAAACCAATATATAAATAGTTGATTCTGCCACCGTGTAACACACCCAAGTGGTAAAGAAGAGCACGCTAAGTCACTTGTAAATAAGGGCTTGGGTTTGAGCCTCGGCGGCACCCTTTTGTTTATTTCACAATTTGTTATTTCAGATTCAGTACAAGCAAATTGGGAGCGCTCATCCTGCACCCCTCATCAATACCATCCATATGCCAGGCCATCCAATCCCACGCTCCAATAAAGCAAGCTCATGATACACATCTAGAAGTCAAACACACTGGATCAGCAAGCACTGAACCATGGTGTTTGAACCTGAATTATTTTGTTGTACTCTCACCCCTCTTTTGCTTACACACGCGCAGGGCCCAGCGCTTTTTTTTTACTATTTCTTACCTCCCTCTCACATTTCAACCCCCAGCCCAATTATTTTATTTCTTCTACATTTTCTTTAGTTTCATTTTATTTATTTATTTTATCTAAACCAAAAAATACCAAAAACATATATTTTTTCTTAAATAATTTAATTTAGGCACTTTATTTTACTTTAGTCAAATTAAATTTTATTTTTTCTTTTATGTTGTAGAGTATTTTCTTAATTAACATCAATAAAAATTATTTTCTAAACAAATTAAATTAGACTTAAGTTAGATTTAGGTTTTGTTAATAATCAATTAACTTTTATTATAATTAAAGTTAATTAGCTCAATTAGGTTAATCTCTAAACCTTTCTATCAAAAAACCCTAGAAAACAAATTCTTGCTTTATCTTTACATTTTATGCATAATTATTGTTGTAATTCATATTCAATGGTTGGTAATAGTAATTAGGACTTTATTGATTTCCTCCCCTCATTCATAAAATTGTACCCCCCATTCCCAAACCGTTGTAATAGCATAGGACATTTACATTCCGTAATTTATTGCTTTCCTTATTATTATTAGTAATTAGGATTTGCATGACAAGAATAAAATCAAACCATAGAAAAAACTAATTCAAAGACAATATATTTGAAATCAAAACACTCTGCACACATGTACTTTTAGGGTAACCCATACTTGTTGCCTTGGATAAAAACAGTCATGTCCCTCAAACGTGAGATGTTTTATCAAATACCCTTGATAAAAAGATCATAGTCCCTTGATGACCCTTCAATGTTGCCTTTGGTAAACGATCTTAGTCCCTTACGACAATTGCTAAAAACATCTTACAAGTTTCCTTCTATGACTGTACGATGACCAACGCCCGTCCCTAACATCCAATGATATGGCTCCTTACCAATAAATGGTAGACAAGCACTACCTATAGGATGATGAAAAGAAAAAAGACTTTCTAACCTAATCAAAAAGAAAAATGTTTTTTTGTTGTTTTTAATATTTTTTAAAGAAAAGAAATTAGGTTTTAAAATTAAATATGCAATTAATTAGTTAATTAAATTAAAATAACTACATGACCTATTTTTGTGTTTTTTGATTATTTTTAAGAAAAGAAAATAATTAAATTAGAAATAAAACCTATTTGTTCTAATTAATTTTAATTATGTAGAAAAAAGAAAGTAAAGTTATCTAAATTAATCAAAGCTAATTAGATTAATTAATTTTTTTAATAAAAATAAAATCTAGACCTAATTTATGAAAAGTATTATTTTTGTAATTTTTTTATAAAAAGAAAATAGTTTAATTGGTTAGTAAATAAATAAATAAAATTAAATAAAACAAATAAAAAAAGAATAGAGAAAAGGATTTGGGCCTGAATTAGGGGGGTGCAAGAAGCAGAAATTTGGGCCCAAAATCAAGTAGTCCACGTTGACTTGCACGATCATATGCTTTGCGTTTGACTTGGATTATGATGCTCCTCCACTGCTGGCCATCAGATCAGGATTATAGGATGCCTGTATGGTTGGATCTTGAGGGAACAGGGTAGTCCTCTTGCTTGTATGCATGTTGAATCACTGAAAAGAAAATAACATAAAGCAATTTGGGGGACCTGGGATTCGAACCCAGGTCCTGAAGCAATTTCCACGCCTTCACTACCACTGCACCACTCGTTCTTATTTGTACATATAATGAATAATAATAATAATAATATATAAAACAAAGTGGGTTAGTGGGGCACAAAGAAAAAATCGCCAGTATTCAAATACACCAATGGGAAGGTGACACATAGGTCACCCCTGACCTTGCTCCGTGGGTAAAAGTGTCAAACTTTTACCTACGGGCGTTTGTCCGTAGCTACAAGCAGATCTCGTTCAAAATTCTTCTATGAGCAATATAAATGACTCCTAACGCCATGGTTGGATTCGTCTTGTCATTCTGAACCTGATGGTACCATTCATGAAGGCTAATTTTGCCTTTAAACAAAAACCTTAATTCGAAGCTACAAACTCTAACAATGGTGAAATCTAATATAGGCCATATCAATGCAATTAAATAATACAGAAAGCTTTTATATGTCTTAAGGATCAAGAATATACCATTAGTTCATTCTATCAATGCCTAAATCATAGAATTTGAATTCAAGAAATGTTAGGTATCGTGATTGACTTACAGTGAGATATAGGGCTTGAAAATGCTTGGTTTCGATTGCTTTCGCTTGCTGGGAGTCTCAGGAAGTGATTGAGATAGCTAGGATGCCTTGAGGATGCCTGGAAATAGAAATTCGATCTTGCACTTTTTCTTGATTTTTCAAGTTTGTGTTCTTGATGCTGCGTCTGCTTCTAACCTAGTTTTTGGTCTGCCTCCACTCTATATGTATTGAGGAGTGAATTAGGTTTGAAAACCTGGCCTCAATCTTCCTCCATCAATGTCCTTGATATTGATTTGATTCACCTTAAAATCTTTCCAAAAATAATCCAAATCCAATCTTTTTGTGCACACATGCCTTTACACGAGTTTGATTTGATGCTAGCTGTATAATAAAACCTGAAACAAGCACAAAATCTTTTGTTTTCAATATTTTGGATTTTATATGATTTGTTTTGATTTAAATTGAATTAATTCAAATAAAAATCAAAATAAATAATAAAAACATGATAAGGACAAGTGTCAAAGGATAGAGCTCGTGGAATATGTTTTCAACTCAAAACAAGTGAAAAAGATTGGTCCCATTTGGCAAAATTTGAAGTTTTAGGCATAGTTGACTTTTGGCAATTTTGCAAAAAAGGTCAACTTCACTAATGCATAACTTCCTTAATTTTGACTATTTGGACATGTTCTTGGACGTTTTAGAAATCTTGAGATGTCCTCTAATCAACACGTTTGGTCTCATCTCAATTTGATATTCCATGCTCATGTATGAAGCTTTTACCAAAAAGGTGTTTTTGTTGACTTTTCAAAATGACTTATAATGCCCAAATTCATAACATCTTGTGAGTGCATATTTTGAACTTGGGATCTGAAGATGGATTGTAGGGAATTGCATCATATTCAAAATGAGCTTTGGATGTGTCATTTCTCATAAAGTATGAGAAAGCTATGCTTGATCAAAGTTGAGTTGACTTTTCCTACAAAACCCTAATTTAGCAACTTTTGAGTCTTGATGAATTATGAGCAATCCTTGATGAATCATGATCAACCCTTGATCAAATGATGAAATATACTTAAAAATTAGTATGTTGACCGAAAATCTTGAAGTTTGACTGTATATGGACCACAGTTGACTTTTGCCCTAGCACAGTTGATTTTCAGGCCTTTGAGCAATTGACTAAGCAAATGTCCTCTGTAGAGCTTGAAACATGACATAGATAATCTTGAGAACATATTAGGAAAATGTTGAGCACTTGGGGTCCCTTGGACTCAAGTATCTTGATGCAACATGAAACCCTAATTTGAGGTAGACTGCCTTAGGAAAGGGCTTATATGGCCAACCCTTGGACTACCTTGAGCAAATTAGGGATCTTTATTGAAATGTTTTGAGGAATATGGGAGGGAAAATTTTGGGGTACAACAGCTGCCCCTGTTCAATTTTCTTAAACCTGAAGATTTAGATTGGCTTGTCTGCCTTTCGTGATCTGAAGGTGGAAGATGATTGAACACTAAAGTGCCCAGAAATTTGCACTCGCATAAAATGGTGTCCGTCTTGCGATATCGGGAATGGGCTTACAGATGCCATTTGGAAATTGCTGACGAGGGGATGGGCTTAAAGATGCCATATGAAGGAGTGTCGGTCGCATAAGAGATTCCTTAGCGAGAGCTTGTATACCTGTCGTTGAGGAATATTCCGTTGGGGAAGGCTGGTCTTTGTTGAGAGAAGTAGAATTTTAGGAGCTTCGGTCGTCCGTTATTCTGCTGGTGAGTCGTCTCTTGTTTGAATTTTAGGAACTTCGGTCGTCCGTATTCTACTGAAGAAATATCTCTGTTGAATTTTAGGAACTTCGGTCGTCCGTTTTCGATTGAGGAATCATCTCTGTTGAATTTTAGGAACTTCGGTCGTCCGTATTCGACTGAGGAAACATCTCTATTGAAGAGGAAAGTTGAATTTTAGGAGCTTCGGTCGTCCGTATTCGACTGAGGAAACATCTCTGTTGAATTTTAGGAACTTCGGTCATTCGTATTCGACTGAGGAATCATCTCTATTGAATTTTAGGAACTTCGGTCGTTCGTATTCGACTGAGGAAACATATCTGTTGAATTTTAGGAACTTCGGTCGTCCGTATTTGACTGAGGAATCATCTCTATTGAAGAGGAAAGTTGAATTTTGGGAGCTTCGGTCGTCCGTTATTCAACTGGGGATTAAACTATTATCCAGTCGTACCCGGGCTTCACAACTTGAATTTTGTGAGAATTTGATTGTATCCTTCCTAAAAGGTAAAGGTTAGTTGTATGTAATGCATGATATGTATCAAGCAATGATGTTCTCAACATAAATGAGACTGTGTTGTATGATGCATATATGCATGTGTCATGATGTATGGAAATGTGATGTTATTAGCTGGGGAAAATAAATCCCGGATTGCTGCTGGAGAAAAGAGTTGAATTCTTCGTTTCTGCTGGGGACAGTGGATGAAGATGATTGTGAGAATAAGCTTGCCAGATAGAATAACTCTGTTGGGGAATAAACTGATGAGGAAATGACTCTGTGGGGAGGTCGTATTCAGCTAGAGGCCCTGTTGATTTGGAGAAATAACCTCGTCTGGGGATGAATCATCATTGTCGGTGATGATAAACTCTGTTGGGGATTGAGTTTCTGTTTGTAAAAAGGAATGAACTCCGTTGGGGATGATTTTCCAGTTGCGACTTCACGGGGAATAATCTTTTAGACTCTACTGGGACAGTTTTCCAGACTCTACTGGGGATAATCTTCCAGTGCTGGTGGTAGATAAACTCTACTTGGGGGAGAATATCGTTGACTCATTCGCGGCTGCGAGCCTCAGCTGGGGAGAATTAACACCACTATCTTTCTCTTACTATGCGGGGAGTGAATATACCTTTAATGGATTTCTCCAACTAGGTCTATCCCTATACCTGGTGAATAAAGCAATTGTACGATTTGGGCATTTCTTATTTTCCCGTGTTTCTGATATTACGAGTAATCGTCTTTTGTTTCGCATGCAAATATTCATGAGCATCAATTATTGTCAAATGCATATAACAAAAATGAACATTGGACGTTCTTGCAAGACAAAACAGAAAAAAGAAAAACGATTTGAAATTTCTTGGTGAAAATGAATTGTATTGATTTTGAAATTAGCCTGTAAATAGGCGTTTTTGTACAAGGAGCTGACATCCTAGTAAGAGAACACCGCCGAACAATAGAGTTTATATAATTTGTGAAAAACAAAGAAAAACAGCTATGTGAACAATCCCACTGGGTTCCAACTCTGCTATCGCCTTTATGTCCTCGAGCATCTCATGACTTTGCTACTTGGTTGAAGGTAGATCAGATTGATTAGTGCCGTCCGAGCTTGATAGTCGATACCGAAGTCTGGTCACAAGGTGATCAAATGAGACATAGTGTTACGCTTTAATCCCTAATTTTTGCTTGGACTGCCCTTTCGGGTTTTCAGTCCACCGGGATACCCTTTTTTGCCCAATCCGCCTTTTTAGGTTTTCGACATGCCGAGTGTACAGTTTTTTTCATTTTCATCCCTTATTTTTGCCCGAACCCTTTTGGTTCGCCGGGAAGCCCTTATTTTTGCCTAGGCCAGTCAACCTAGCGGGTCTTTGATTAGGCGTAGTATTTTTTCACTATGTCTGTATTGACGGGGTGAGGAAGGTCGTCACCATCCATGGTGGTTAGAATTATAGCTCCTCCTGAGAAAATGTTCTTAACCACAAATGGCCCTTCGTACGTAGGGGTCCATTTGACCCTGGGATCACCTTGTGGCAGTATGATGCGTTTGATCACCAAATCCCCGACTTGATACTCTTATCGTCTAACTTTCTTGTTGAATGCCTTGATCATTCGCTTTTGATACGTCTGACCATGGCAAATAGCAGTAAGTCTTTTTTCATCGATTAAGTTCAGTTAATCAAGCCGGGTCTGAATCCAGTCATCTTCGCTCAAACCTGTGTCCTTCATGATCCAAAGAGAGGGTATCTGAACTTCAATGGGCAAAACGGCTTCCATGCCATATACCAAGGAATAGGGTGTTTCCCCTGTTGACGTCTGCGTTGAGGCACGATACCCATGAAGAGCAAACGGTAACATCTCGTGCCAGTCTTTATATGTAACCATCATCTTTTGCATAATCTTCTTGATATTCTTATTAGCCGCTTCAACAGCCCCATTCATCTTCGGCCGGTAAGGAGAAGAGTTGTGATGTTGTATCTTGAACTGTGTTGTACCCCAAAATTTGCCCTCCCATATTCTTCAAGATTTGGCAAGATCAAGCTTCAAATGGATTAAGGATTGCACAGTCCAATTGCCTCCTAACACAGTCAAAATTAGGGTTTTGGTCCTTGCAAGGAAATTGAGGTTTTCAAGGGTCCAATCAAGTCCCATATGCCTATATACATTGTCAAGCATCCATATGTCAAGTTTTAAGACTCACAGCATCAAGTTGCACAGTCAAAAGCCCTAATTGCTTCACAGTCAACTACAGGGGCAAAATGGTCATTTGACAGTCAAAAGTCAAAAAAATTGGTCAACATCTTATTTTGAAGCCACAATCATCATTTGATCAATTCTTGATCATGATTCCTCAAGCATGGCTCAAAAAGTCTCAAGATGCAAAGGTTTCTATTTTTGGACAGCTGAAAAGTCAACTGCAAATTGACCAAGGCATAACTTCTTCGTGGTTTATCAGAAAAATCCCATCCAAAGCTCATTTTGAAGGGGATAACATTTCTTACAATTAATCTTCACATTCCATGTCCAAGAAATGCTCTCACAAAAAGTTATCAATTTCTACATTATAGGTCATTTTCAAAAGTCAACAAAAAGGCACTTTAAGTCAAAGACCATAACTTGAGATTGGTGAATCAAAATGACATGGGACTAAAGGCATTGGTTAGAGGACTTCAAGACCTTTCCAAAATGTCCAAGAACATGTTCATATCTTCAAAATTGAGCAAGATATGCATTGGAGAAGTTGGGAAATTTTTGGGAACTTTCAAAAGTCAACTTTGCCTAAAACATTTCATTTTTGCTAATGGGCCTCAAATTCTTCTTGAATCTTTACCCAAAGCCTATGCACGACCCATTGAACTTAAAATGATTTATTTTCTTATTTTTAATTAATTAATTGAATTTTTATTAATATTAATTCATTTAATTGATTTTAATTGTAGGAAAATTAAAAAGATATGGTTTTTGGATCTTTTGTGAAGCAAATCAGATCAGGGCAAGCTGGCAAACTCGTTTCTCAATCAACAAGGCAAAATATCCATGATTGGCAAGGTTTCATGAAAGAAAAGATTGAAAAAAGATTTGATTGCCAATCACATATGCAAACTTGAATGCAATGGATTGTTGGGCTTAATTTTAACCTAATTCTCTTCACATACATATGCTGAGTGAAACCCTACTCCAGGACACGCACAATTGCTGCTGAAACCATATAACCAAATTGCAAAAAACTCAAGAAAAGTGTGAAACCGAATTCCTATTTGCAGTGCAATTCAAAGCTTCTTTTTGATTCAAACATATTGCCTGAGTCTCCAGGAAGCCATTGCCATCAAAAACCAGTCCTAACACGCGAAGAATCAAAGAACACGAGTCCCACGGTTTGAATATATTTCCAAAATTGCATAACATGATTCATGCGTTTTTAATCTATTTTCTTGATTGGTTTGTGTTGTTAGGAACATTCTGAAGCTAATGGGATAGTTTAATTGTGTTGAAACTTCCTGAATCGAAATCCACCATGGACGAAATCTAGGGTTTCTGAAGCTCTCAATTAGGGCTTTATGCATAAGGAAAAATTGGACCACATGATGACTATGGTTGAATTCGTCAAGGCCAGACGAATTCAACCAAACCCTCGCGCTAAATTTATGTGATGCCTGCTGCTAATCGCTATTCTTGGCACTTTTGCTTTGTGGGGGTTTAAAACCCTCGCTATCTTGTGTTATGTTTGCAGGTGAAACGAGGAAGACAATAGGTGGCAAGGCATGGTTGGTGGGTTCAAAACAGCGCGCGTTATTTCGTTTGATTATCATAATGTTTGTTTTTTTTATATAATAATTGTTGTCCATTTATATTACAAACGCGCATGGTAGTCCAGTTGGCAAAGGCACAAAGGCAAGGAGCACTGGGACCTGGGTTCGATTCCCAGGTCCCCCATATAATTATTCTTATTTTTTCCAAGGCGTTCCAATACAGCAATCATCCAATGTTCTATCATGCACGCCCAGCAATAGCTTGCCATGTGTCTCTCAGCATCAATCCAGTGGCCAAGAGATGGAGTCCATGGTGTGTCCTAGTCAATCAACGTGCAGGCAATCAGGAAAGTCAACCAGGCTTTGTATGGGCCATCACACCCCCTTTGGTTTGCTTTTTTTAAATTAATTTTCTTTTCTTTCAATTCTTTTAATTGTTTTAATTATTATTATTAATTCACCACAAATTAAATTTTCCTAACAAAAATCAGAAAATCAAAATTGTAAATATGTTTTAATTATTTATTAATTTCACCATTAACCTATTTTTGTAAATAAATACTAATAACTAACTTAGTTTAATTTAGGTTTTAATTTTAATCCTTTTTCTTAATAAATAAAAATTGCATAGAATTAGGTTTTGACTTTTTTTTTAATCATTATTATTACTATTTATTAATTATTATTTTTGTACATATAAATGTAAATTAATTGATTAGCTTAAATTAGGTTAACTTTAACATTTTCTTAATAAGTAAAACAAACTTAGAATTAGGGTTTTCTCTTGATTTTTATTTTCTTTATTTCATTAAATACAAAAACACAAAAAATATCTTTCTTGTAAATAATTAATTAAATAATTAGGTTTAATTTTAATTTAATTTCAAGCAAAGGACAAAAAACTCTTAATTTCTCAAAAGGGTCCAAAACCCTCGGACGTTCCAATTTAATTCTTTCGCGCGTTATTTTTTATTTTATTGGATCATTATGTAACTGCTTCCAAGGGTGTAATAGTAATTAGGTTTATTACTTTTTTTTTACTTTCCGCACTTTATCAAAAACGGGTCTTTGTTTTTTGGCGATGTATAGACCCGCGCCTTGTAATAGCGTAGCTTTTACCTTTCCGTATTTTATATTCCGCACTCCTAACTACTAAAATTGCATGAAAGAATGTATGATAATTAAAAACGACTCGTAGCTCGCAATTGCATGATCCAAGATAAATGTTAACATGAAAACAACACACAATGCACATGCCACTTCTAGGGTACGCCTCACTCGTTGCCTCGAAAGTGGTCGTCAAGTATAGGGTGTTTTAGCGGTCGCCCTTATGTCTAAGATCCAGTTGCCTCGAAATGGTTGCCTCGGATTAAAAAGGATCTAGGACATTAGGGTTACTTCTAAGGTGTCCTACTATTGCTTCGGTGACCACACTGTCCCTAAAATCGAATTGACCCGAACACCTCCAACGGTGGTGCTACCTACCTCTCAATGGTGGGATGGCCCTACCTTAAGGACTCTTACAAGCCTAATTCCTTAGGGTAGGTAGATGACTCACGGGTACTTGCTCTCTAAAAAACAAACAAAACAATCTTTTCACACTGACACTTTCAAAAGTTTTCAAAACAAATTTTTCAAACACTCTTGAGGACAGATACAAGAGTCACTCAGAAATCTTTCAATGAAACTTTTTCAAAACCCACAATCACTTGAAAAGCAAACAATTTTTGAAAACATAGTGAGCAAGTACCTAAGAGCCCGTGGATAACCACGGATAGAAAGGGTGCTAACACCTTCCCTTTCTATAAATCTACCTCCCGAACCGAGAAACATCTCGAAAAGGAATTTTGCTGTGCTTTTTTCCTTTCCTTGTTGGAGAAAATAAAAGACGGTGGCGACTCTTGCTTACCGCGACATTTTGCGAACTAGCTTTAAAACAGTCAGTTCTATTTCCATCGATCACAGAACTGGCGACTCTGCTGGGGAAACTTATAAAAGTGAGGTGTACCTTAGGATTAGACCACTCTTATGTTTTCAATTGCCTGTTTTGATTGCTTTAATATTGTGGGCCTGTTTTGGGAGTTTCATAGATCCTAACCCGGATCTGGGGGATGCCTTTTAGGTAGCAACAAACTGTGAGGGAACTGTGTGGGGTATACCGACACGGTTGAAGCAGTTGCTACGTTGATGTGCCACTTTGGTGAGTATCGGTAACCCTTGAGTCAAGTCAAGGAGAGTACGGGGCCGCCGCGTGGTGTCGTGAAGCATCAACCGACCTTAGGAACCTTACTTGACCATCCTGGCCTCTTTAGGGGTAGTGAGATGACCGACTTTGGTGCAGTCCGAAGTTGGTAGATACTCGATACTACACTCATTGAGGGTTGTTTTCTTGGAATATTTTGATCTCCAGTTCAGTGGCTAAATCAAAACAATGAACATAGAAAACAACCCAATGATATTGAGCTCCTTAGAACCCGGTTACTTTTGATAGGACAGGTTTTTGAGCCCACCAACTTCAAGAGGGTAGTACCTAAACTTCATGCTGGCCTAAACTCTAAGGGCTCTTTGTGTGACTTGTGTGCCTTCAAACTTGACTATTTGCATGCTTGTTATCTGACACTTGAGTTTCTTGCAGGTTTTGTTTACAGTCCTTAATCTGGACTCATAACAGGGTTTACTTACATTACTCCACGCATAGCATAGCATCATACCATCATACCATTGCATACATCCGGCATAAGGATTAACCCATTTCAAGGATCTCAAGGGTCTGTGATGCAGGTCATGATGAATCAAAATGTCTAGCAAGGGGCAAAAGGGGGTTTATTTTCCTCTAGCCAAGGTTGTCCAGAAATCCAAGCGCGATAACTTGAGTCAGGGGCTATGACCCACTCGATATGGTGAGCCTTGACTCTTGAAGAAGGACTCTCAACAATATGCAGTGCCTTCCATCAAGCTACAAAATGAAAACTCTGACAATTTTCTTGTTTACCCCGCGAGATCCTTGAAAACATTGCATGCATACATACACATCATGGCATAACAGATACTCTTTTTTCAGGTCACTTACCCTCTTCGTTGTTTATTTCAGCAATCATCATGAATCCTGAATCATCCAATGAACAAGCTATCAAGGCCCTCCAGGCCCAGAATGCCCAGTTCCAGGAGTTAGTTAAGAGTCTAGCCCAGGGGAAACAGGATCTGAAGACTCTGCTTTTGAAGAAGAAAAAGAAGAGGACGGTGTTGTTCAACCCTAGACGCAAATCTGGGAATGGATCACGAAATGAGGCTGAGAAGACTACCCCATCTGTTGGAAAGGACAGTCCCCATGAAAGAGAGGTTCCTAGTCCAGTGGTCTCCGGCAACGAGACAGATTTCAATGATGAACAGTACCCTCCTACTGAGGACAGGTACAAACAGCTCGAAGACCGGCTGAGTGCTATGGAGATACAAAAAGTGCCCGGCCTAGACTTCGAAGATCTAGGTCTGTCTTCTGGGGTGGTGATCCCACACAAGTTCAAGGCACCTGCTTTTGCAAAATATGACGGGGCATCCTGTCCTAAGCTGCATCTCAGGTCATACATAAGGAGGATCCTGCCCTACACGGCTGACAAGAATTTATGGATTCACTTCTTTCAGGATAGTCTGTCAGGGACTCAACTCGAGTGGTTCTATCAACTGGATGGAGCCAACATCCGTAGCTGGGAGGACTTGGCCACTGCGTTTTACAAGCAATACCAGTATAATTCCGACCTTGCTCCCACGCGTACTCAACTTCACGGGATGTCTATGGGTACAGGAAAAGACTTTAAAGAATATGCTCAGAAATGGAGGGACCTTGTTGGAAGAGTGCAGCCACCTCTAACTGACCGTGAGATCGTCGATATGTCCCTGGGGACCCTGTCCGGTCTGTTCTTCAACCACCTGATTGGTAGTTCTTCTGCTGGGTTTACAGATCTGATCTTGACTGGGTAAAGAATAGAAGCTAGCATCAAGTCAGGGAAGATACAGAATGGTGACTCCTCGGACACTGAGAAGAAACCATCCAAGAAGGAATCTGGTGCTGTCTATGGTTCAAGAGGGCAGAATAGGTCCGAACACCGCCAAGATGTCAATGCGGTAGTTATTGCAAAACCGGTCGGCGCTCCTCAGCGTCACAACCAACAAAGGGAAGATAGACCTAAAAGGCAATTCACTCCCCTCGGCGTGACCTTGTCCCAGATATTGCCACAGTTGTTGGAAACCAAGTTGGTAACTCTCAGGGACCCTCCAAAGAATCCCAATAGGACACCTTCAAGGTATAAACCCAATGTTCGTTGCGCTTATCATTCTGACAGCCCGGGGCATGCTACAGATGATTGTTGGACTTTGAGAAACAAGGTTCAGGACCTGATCGACGCAAAGGAAGTCCAGTTCGACTCTCCAGAGACTCCCAATGTGATCACTGCTCCCTTGCCAAAACAGGGCTAGGATTGGAAAAACTTTTGTTCATTTGAATGTTCAAGTTGTATTTTTCTTTGATTGTTCAAACATTTTATTCATGTCAAACATTGTTATTTCATTAATGCATTACATGTGTCTGTTTTGAAGTAATTATGTTCACTATATTCAAAATTGCTTTTATTGTTTGATGTTCAACTCTCGATTAAAAATTCTAAACCTTTTGAGGGAGGATGACGAAAACGATACCACGATCTTTATAGTATGCTTTTGAACAGACCCCGCTGATGAGGTACAGGCATTGTTTCAATTCCTAAACACTGGAGTTATAAGGAAGATAATCCCTCGTCAACCCCTTTGAGCCAAAGAAGTAGGAGTTTTTTTTTTCTTTTCATAAAAAATTAAAACCCTTAATCATAACCTGGGGCAGGGTAGTCTTCTCAGTTGATCCAGGTGCACAATGAATGGCATCAAAGGATTCCTTCCAAAGCAAAAGATAGTGATGGTTCCGAATAATCATAAAGACATGCAGTCATTATCTCTCAAAATAAAAGCCCAACAAGTCAAAACCTACGAAGGAGACTTACAAAACTGGGGCATCCCGCTGACTGTAATCACAAAAGAAACAGTTCAGGTAAAAAACAGGGATAATGAAGTCAAAAACAAAGAGGTCCTACAAACCCTCGACAAAAAAATGACTGCCTATTCAAAATAAATTGTCAACATCCGAACCATCACTGGAATATCAAAGCAACGACTCAAACAAGGTCTAACGCACGATTAGCTGAGTCTAGGATTGAAGAACATCACGAAGAACGGGTGGGTACAAATAAAATTTGAGCCTTTATCCTTTGTTTCTTAAACCGTGAACCAGGCCACGCTATAACCCTCAAAAGTCCTAGCTGAAGCATGGGTTAGTTCGAAAGCATACTGTTACGAAAGTTATCCTGACTCCTTAAGGCTTGCGGTAAAATAACGAGTTGATATCACATTTTACAAAATTTGCTTAAAAAATGCATTTTCAAAAAACTTCAAGACAGACATAAGCTTTGCATTTTTAACATAACTTTGTTTGCATATGACTTTTTGTTCGAACAGCAAAGAAATTCGCACGAAGAATATCTAATGAACAAAAACACTTCCAACCAAGGGGCAGACATGATCACCGTCCATCATCTGGGGCAATCCAGTCAAGATTCGGAGAATCTCTCAAAAGGCCAACCAACTTGGGGAAAATCTCCATCTGGATCACTTGGGGCATTAGACGATCAAATAAAGGTCTTCTGGTAGTCTGACAACTCCTTGCATTCTGAGAGCGTGGACATAGTCGAAAAGATACTACGCACAATTAAAGACCCGCTAGGTTGACACACCTAGGCAAAAATAAGGGCTTCCCGGCGAACCAAAAGGGTTCGGGCAAAAATAAGGGATGAAAATGCAATAAAAAATCTGTACACCCGGCAAGTCGAAAACCTGAAAAGGCGGCTTGGGCAAAAATGGGTATCCCGATGGACTGAAAACCCAAAAGGGCGGTCCAGGCAAAAGTTAGGGATCAAAAGCGTACGACTATGTCCCGTCATCTCGTCACTTGCCTACCAGAAGAAGATTTGTCAATTGGCAGTTATCAAGCACCTCCACAAGGTATCTTCTTCTCCCACATTAGAAACAGGGGCAATAATGAGTTGTCTAAACGATCTAGTTGCTCTGTCAACCGAGGTACCAAGATAAGTTCAGCTAAAGAACACGACCAAGATGCCTTCACGAACGCATCTCCCCGGCTCTATTTAAAGTTATTCCCTTCAGGGCTTATAACTGGGTTATCCTCAGCCAATTGCCACGGAAAGATCGTCCTCAGCGAAGTTCTTCCTATCCCCCAGTGGAGTTATCATCAACCTCAGCGAAGTATCTCTTCCCACAGAGTATTTTCCCCGCAGAGTAATCTCTTCAACAAGTTTATTCCCCAACGGAGTCATCTTCTCCTACCGGTTTATTCTTGTAATCATCATCCCCAGCGGAAACGAAGAATTCTACTCTTCAACGTCAGCCCAGGATTCCACTTCCTGGCATGCGTCAAGGATTTACTTTCCCAGACGAAGATACATTATTCATAAATATCACATTACAACATGATACATGCATATGCCTCATGTCATATAATCTCACTTATGTTGAGAACATCATCGCTTGATCCATACCATGCATTGCACAGGACTGACCTTTACCTTGCAGGAAGGATACAGTTAAATGATCAGCTATGTCAAAGTAGACAAATTCATTCAAAAGAAGACAAGTCCAGTCGAAATTAATTCCACTCGTCGTTGTAGACACTCGTCGTTATAGACACTCGTCGTTATAGACACTCTTCGTTATAGACACTTGTCGTTATAGACACTCGTCGTTATAGACACTCGTCGTTGTAGACACTCGTCGTTATAGACACTCGTCGTTATAGACACTCGTCGTTATAGACACTCGTCGTTATAGACACTCATCGTTGTAGACACTCGTCGTTATAGACACTCGTCATTATAGACACTCGTCATTATAGACACTCGTCGTTATAGACACTCGTCGTTATAGACACTCGTCGTTATAGGCACTCGTCGTTATAGACACTCGTCGTTATAGACACTCGTCGTTATAGACACTCGTCGTTATAGACACTCGTCGTTGTAGACACTCGTCGTTATAGACACTCGTCGTTATAGACACTTGTCGTTATAGACACTCGTCGTTAAAGACCACCCGTCCATGAAGATAATCCGTCCTTGAAGAGACAGCTCGTCAGAGAAGACAATACCCCTTGGTTCAATCAAATCAATCCCTAACAGTTTTCTGAGATAACCTGTCAGTAGAGACAACTCGCCACCCTTTCTGAATTCCGGACTCGATTCCTGTATCCAGCCAGGGCACATCTAAAGAGTTTGAAGATTCGATTCCTGTATCCAGCCAGGGCATATCTGTTGACGACTGATTCCAGATTCGATTCCTGTATCTAGCCAGGGCACATCTGTGAGTAACTGATTGTAGACTCAATACCTGTATCCAGCCAGGGCATATCTACATGAAGAGTTTAGAGATTCGATACCTGTATCCAGCCAGGGCATATCCACATGAAGAGTTTGAAGATCAACCCCTGTAACAGGCCAGGTAAGTATTTTTCTTTCTCAGGTACGCAAGTTCTCGCTAAGGAATCTCTTACGCGATCGACACCTAGATGGCATCTATAAGCCCATCCACACACCAACAGTCTCCAAATGGCATCTATAAGCCCATTCCCGACAAGACTCTGTCACAGCTCCAGATGGCATCTATAAGCCCATCCTCCTATCCATCATCTCTCCAAATGGCATCTATAAGCCCATTCCCTACCTCACACTGCTGATATTCTACTATGCGAGTGCAAATTTCTGGGCACTTTAGTGTTCAATCATCTTCCACCTTCGGATCACGAAAGGCACGCAAGCCAATCTACATCCTCAGGTCTAAGAAGATTGAACAGGGGCAACTGTTGTACCCCAAAATTTTCCCTCCCATATTCTTCAAGATTTGGCAAGATCAAGCTTCAAATGGATTAAGGATTGCACAGTCCAATTGCCTCCTAACACAGTCAAAATTAGGGTTTTGGTCCTTGCAAGGAAATTGAGGTTTTCAAGGGTCCAATCAAGTCCCATATGCCTATATACATTGTCAAGCATCCATATGTCAAGTTTCAAGACTCGCAGCATCAAGTTGCACAGTCAAAAGCCCTAATTGCTTCACAGTCAACTGCAGGGGCAAAATGGTCATTTGATAGTCAAAAGTCAAAATTTTTGGTCAACATCTTATTTTGAAGCCAAAATCATCATTTGATCAATTCTTGATCATGATTCCTCAAGCATGGCTCAAAAAGTCTCAAGATGCAAAGGTTTCTATTTTTGGACAGCTGAAAAGTCAACTGCAAATTGACCAAGGCATAACTTCTTCATGGTTTATCAGAAAAATCCCATCCAAAGCTCATTTTGAAGGGGATGACATTTCCTACAATTCATCTTCACATTCCAAGTCCAAGAAATTCTCTCACAAAAAGTTATCAATTTCTACATTATATGTCATTTTCAAAAGTCAACAAAAAGGCCCTTTAAGTCAAATACCATAACTTGAGATTGGTGAATCAAAATTACATGGGACTAAAGGAATTGGTTAGAGGACTTCAAGACCTTTCCAAAATATCCAAGAACATGTTCAAAGCTTCAAAATTGAGCAAGATATGCATTGGAGAAGTTGGGAAATTTTTGGGAACTTTCAAAAGTCAACTTTGCCTAAAACATTTCATTTTTGCTAATGGGCCTCAAATTCTTTCTTGAATATTTACCCAAAGCCTATGCACGACCCATTGAACTTAAAATGATTTATTTTCTTATTTTTAATTAATTAATTGAATTTTTATTAATATTAATTCATTTAATTGATTTTAATTGTAGGAAAATTAAAAAGATATGGTTTTTGGATCTTTTGTGAAGCAAATCAGATCAGGGCAAGCTGGCAAACTCGTTTCTCAATCAACAAGGAAAAATATCCGTGATTGGCAAGGTTTCATGAAAGAAAAGATTGAAAAAAGATTTGATTGCCAATCACATATGCAAACTTGAATGCAATGGATTGTTGGGCTTAATTTTAACCTAATTCTCTTCACATACATATGCTGAGTGAAACCCTACTCCAGGACACGCACAATTGCTGCTGAAACCATATAACCAAATTGCAAAAAACTCAAGAAAAGTGTGAAACTAAATTCCTATTTGCAGTGCAATTCAAAGCTTCTTTTTTATTCAAACATATTGCCTGAGTCTCCAGGAAGCCATTGCCATCAAAAACCAGTCCTAACACGCGAAGAATCAAAGAACACGAGTCCCACGGTTTGAATATATTTCCAAAATTGCATAACATGATTCATGCGTTTTTAATCTATTTTCTTGATTGGTTTATATTGTTAGGAACATTCTGAAGCTAATGGGATAGTTTAATTGTGTTGAAACTGCCTGAATCGAAATCCACCATGGACGAAATCTAGGGTTTCTGAAGCTCTCAATTAGGGCTTTATGCATAAGGAAAAATTGGACCACATGATGACTATGGTTGATTTCATCAAGGCCAGACGAATTCAACCAAACCCTCGCGCTAAATTTATGTGATGCCTGCTGCTAATCGCTATTCTTGGCACTTTTGCTTTGTGGGGGTTTAAAACCCCCGCTATCTTGTGTTATGTTTGCAGGTGAAACGAGGAAGACAATAGGTGGCAAGGCATGGTTGGTGGGTTCAAAACAGCGCGCGTTATTTCGTTTGATTATCATAATGTTTGTTTTTTTTATATAATAATTGTTGTCCATTTATATTACAAACGCGCATGGTAGTCCAGTTGGCAAAGGCACAAAGGCAAGGAGCATTGGGACCTGGGTTCGATTCCCAGGTCCCCCATATAATTATTCTTATTTTTTCCAAGGCGTTCCAATACAGCAATCATCCAATGTTCTATCATGCACGCCCAGCAATAGCTTGCCATGTGTCTCTCAGCATCAATCCAGTGGCCAAGAGATGGAGTCCATGGTGTGTCCTAGTCAATCAACGTGCAGGCAATCAGGAAAGTCAACCAGGCTTTGTGCTTCTTGGGCCTGAATTCCAGAAATATACCTCCATATGGGCCATCACACCCCCTTTGGTTTGCTTTTTTTTAATTAATTTTCTTTTCTTTCAATTCTTTTAATTGTTTTAATTATTATTATTAATTCACCACAAATTAAATTTTCCTAACAAAAATCAGAAAATCAAAATTGTAAATATGTTTTAATTATTTATTAATTTCACCATTAACCTATTTTTGTAAATAAATACTAATAACTAACTTAGTTTAATTTAGGTTTTAATTTTAATCCTTTTTCTTAATAAATAAAAATTGCATAGAATTAGGTTTTGACTTTTTTTTAATCATCTTTATTACTATTTATTAATTATTATTTTTGTACATATAAATGTAAATTAATTGATTAGCTTAAATTAGGTTAACTTTAACATTTTCTTAATAAGTAAAACAAACTTAAAATTAGGGTTTTCTCTTGATTTTTATTTTCTTTATTTCATTAAATACAAAAACACAAAAAATATCTTTCTTGTAAATAATTAATTAAATAATTAGGTTTAATTTTAATTTAATTTCAAGCAAAGGACAAAAAACTCTTAATTTCTCAAAAGGGTCCAAAACCCTCAGACGTTCCAATTTAATTCTTTCGCGCGTTATTTTTTATTTTATTGGATCATTATGTAACTGCTTCCAAGGATGTAATAGTAATTAGGTTTATTGCTTTTTTTTTACTTTCCGCACTTTATCAAAAACGGGTCTTTGTTTTTTGGCGATGTATAGACCCGCGCCTTGTAATAGCGTAGCTTTTACCTTTCCGTATTTATTTTCCGCACTCCTAACTACTAAAATTGCATGAAAGAATGTATGATAATTAAAAACGACTCGTAGCTCGCAATTGCATGATCCAAGATAAATGTTAACATGAAAACAACACACAATGCACATGCCACTTCTAGGGTACGCCTCACTCGTTGCCTCGAAAGTGGTCGTCAAGTATAGGGTGTTTTAGCGGTCGCCCTTATGTCTAAGATCCAGTTGCCTCGAAATGGTTGTCTCGGATTAAAAAGGATCTAGGATATTAGGGTTACTTCTAAGGTGTCCTATTATTGCTTCGGTGACCACGCTGTCCCTAAAATCGAATTGACCCGAACACCTCCAACAGTGGTGATACCTACCTCTTAATGGTGGGATGGCACTACCTTAAGGACTCTTACACAGCCTAATTCCTTAGGGTAGGTAGATGACTCACGAGTACTTGCTCTCTAAAAAACAAACAAAACAATCTTTTCACACTGACACTGTCAAAAGTTTTCAAAACAAAATTTTCAAACACTTTTGAGGACAGATACAAGAGTCACACAGAAATCTTTCAATGAAACTTTTTCAAAACCCACAATCACTTGAAAAGCAAACAATTTTTGAAAACATAGTGAGCAAGTACCTAAGAGCCCGTGGATAACCACGGATAGAAAGGGTGCTAACACCTTCCCTTTCTATAAATCTACCTCCCGAACCGAGAAACATCTCGAAAAGGAATTTTGCTGTGCTTTTATCCTTTCCTTGTTGGAGAAAATAAAAGACGGTGGCGACTCTTGCTTACCGCGACATTTTGCGAACCAGCTTTAAAACAGTCAATTCTATTTCCACCGATCACAAACTGCTTGCAGAGTTCGGTGATCATCGTATTGTTGAGATTTGTACCATTGTCCGTAATGATCCTCTCTGGTACACCATATCGACAGATCATATTGTTCTGAATAAACCGTGCCACAACGTTCTTGGTTACTGTAGCAAAGGAAGATGCTTCAACCCACTTTGTAAAGTAATCAATCTCTACCAAGATGAAACGATGTCCGTTGGACGCAGTAGGTCTGATCTCGCCGATCATATCGATGCCCCACATTGAGAAAGTTCAAGGAGTTGTCAAGATGTTCAGAGGAACTGGAGGTATGTGCACCTTATCGGCATAGACTTGGCATTTATGACAGATCTGAGAATGCTGATAACAGTCGGCTTCCATAGTAGACCAATAATATCCTGTCCATAGGATTTTCTTCACCATGGAGTGTCCACTGGAATGAGTCCCGAAAGTAGCTTCATGTAAATCTACCATAATCCTTTCGGCCTCGTTCTTATCCACACAACATAGTAAGGTCGAATCATGGTTACGCTTGTAAAAGATACCATTACTGATGGAGAACTTCGCCGAGAACCTTGTCATAAACTTCTTATCATTAACAGATGCACCCTCAGGGTATTCTTGAGCTTCAAGATACCTTTTTACCTCGTGAAACCAGGGTTTATCTGCTACCTCTTCAATCTCAATGTCACAGCAATATGCAGGTTCGTCCAATCTCTCAATAGTAATATGGGGAGCCTCATTGTCCCATCTGACCTTGAACATAGAAGACATCGTAGCTAGCGCGTTCGCTAACTGACTCTCCTCTCTGGGGAAGTGTTCAAAGGTTATCTCCTCGAAGTGTGGAAACAACGTCAACACATACTCTTTGTAAGGAATAAGATTTGGGTGTTTCGTATCCCACTCGCCTTTGATATGGCTGATCACGAGAGAGGAATCTCCTAATACACTTAAGAACTTAATCCTTAGGTCAATAGCTACTCGAAGACTCGTAATGCACGCTTCATACTCCGCCATGTTGTTGGTGCAGTTAAAACATAATCGGGAGGTGAACGGAGTATGACAGCCTTCAGGAGATATGATCACGGCGCCAATGCCATTACCTAAAGCGTTTGAAGCTCCATCAAAATACATAGACCATCGAGATCCTTCCTCAGGTCCTTCATCCGGTCCAGGTGTTTCACAGTCAGTCACCAACATGATGTTCTCATCCGGGAATTCGAAGTTCATAGACTGGTAATCGTCCACTGCCTGATGTGCCAAATGATCTGCCAACAAACTTCCCTTGATGGCTTTTTAGCTCGTGTATTGGATGTCATACTCAGTCAAGATCATCTGCCATCTTGCTATTCTTCCGGATAAGGCAGGATTTTCAAAAACATACTTGATTGGATCCATCTTTGATATCAATAGAGTAGTGTGAGTCAGCATATACTGTCTCAGCCGGCGAGCAGCCCATGCCAAAGTGTAGCAAGTTTTCTCAAGAAACGAGTATCGGCTCTCGCAGTCGGTAAACTTTTTGCTAAGGTAGTAAATAGCATGCTCTTTTCGGCCAGACTCGTTATGTTGCCCCAGCACACACCCCATCGAATTGTCGAGTACTGTCAAGTATAAGATTAAAGGTCTCCCTTCAACTAGAGGCATCAGAATAGGAGGCTCTTGGAGATATTCCTTAATCCTTTCGAAAGCGGATTGACATTCATCGTTCCATCTTACCACTTGATCTTTCTTCAGTAACTTGAAGATTGGATCACAAGTAGCGGTCAGGTGTGAGATGAATCGGGCAATGTAGTTCAGACATCCCTTAAAAGCCTCTGACTTCCTTTTCTGTTCGGGGAGCTGGAATTTCCTGTATAGCCTTCACCTTTGCAGGATCCACTTGAATACCTTTATCACTAACGACGAAACCCAGCAGTTTACCATACCTCACCCCGAAGGTGCACTTGTTCGGATTTAGCCTCAGCTTGTACAACTTCAGCCTGTCAAATAGCTTTTGGAGGTGGTCAAAATGTTCCTCTTCAGTCTGGGACCTTGCAATCATGTCGTCAACGTATACCTCAATCTCATGATGAATCATGTCATGAAACAAAGCGACCATGGCGCGCTGATACATTGCCCCAGCATTATTTAATCCAAACGGCATGACTTTGTAGCAAAAGGTACCCCATTGCGTAACAAAGGTTGTCTTTTCCATATCCTCGGGAGCCATCTTAATCTGATTGTAACTGGAGAAACCATCCATAAAGGAGAATACCTTATGATGTGCGGTATTATCAACCAGAATGTCAATATGAGGCAGAGGGAAATCATCTTTGGAGCTTTCCCTGTTCAGATCCCTATAGTTAACACACATTCGTACTTTACCATATTTCTTCAACACTGGAACCACGTTGGCAACCCACTGTGGGTAAGAAGTAACTGCTAGAAAACCGGCATAAAACTGTTTCATGACCTCATCTTTGATTTTCTCAGACATCTCAGGGCGCATTCGGCGAACTTTATGTTTCACTGGAGGGCCGTCTTCTTTAGTTGGCAAGCGGTGAACCACAATATCAGTATCCAAACCAGGCATATCTTCGTAAGACCAGGCGAAGATCTCAACATAGTCTCATAGCATTTGTATCAACCGTTTCTTGACATTAGGTTCCAGATTCTCACCTATCTTGACCTCTTTCATGTCTTCTTCTGTCACTAAATTCACTGATTCCACTGGCTCTTCATGAGGTTGTATGGCCCTCTCTTCCTGTAGTAATAGTCTAGCAAGTTCCCCAGGAACTTCACAATCATCCTCACCTTCGTCCTCGGCTTGGTTGATCGGATTTTCGAAGTCATAACTGGCAGTAGAAGAGTTGTTATCAATGGGATCCAGAGTGGATGTGAATCTGCATTATGATATGTGAGTGTGTGTAAGACAATAGTTGTTTTGATAAAGTGCAAGATAGAAAAGAAAAACAAAGAGCGCAAAATTTGTAATGCAAGAAAACGTCCAATGCTTTATTGATGATATATGGAAATGACACATAATAAACCCTCAAACAAAGCCACGGTGTCTCGGGCAAGGCACCAGGCCGTAAAGTTTTAAATTGTCTATTACAAACTCAAAACAACAGTCTTACTACTGTGTAATAAAAGAAACGGGCATGGAGTCCTTCGCCGTCCAATTGCTCAAGCCACCGTTGGTAGTCGGGTAAATCCAGTTGTCAATATCTGACTCTTCTTCATCAACCTCAATTGCATTCACTCCCTGATCATGTTTAGGCATAGGTGCCGTTATGACGTTAGGCTTTTCCGGCGCTTCAAACTCAATCTCCTTAGCATCAATCAGATCCTGCACTTTATTCTTCAAAGCCCAGCAGTTGTTTGTATCGTACCCTAGGCTATCAGAGTGATAAGCACATCGGGCGTTCGGATTATATAGCGGTGATGTAGTACTGGGATTCTTTGGAGCCTCCTTCAGAATCACCAAGTTGGTTTTCAACAGTTGCGGCAGAATTTGAGATAGAGTCATACTGAGTCGAGTATACTGCCTTTGCGGTCTTTCTACTCTTTGCTGATTGTTGCATTGTGGGGCAACAGCAGGTCTTGATATTAGTACCGCATTAACCGCTTGGCGGCGCTCAGGTCGGTCTTGGCTCCTCGAGCTGTAAATTGCACTAGCTTCTTTTCTAAAAGGCTTCTTCTCTGTACTTGACGAAGCACCTTTCTGTATCTTGCCACTTTTAATACCAGCTTCAACTCTCTCCCCAGTCATAATCAATTCAGTAAACCCGGACGATTAACTACCGATCAAATGATAGAAGTATGGACCAGACAAAGTCCCAAGAAACATATCCACCAACTCCCTATCAGCCAGAGGGGGTTGTACTCTTCCAGCAAGATCTCTCCACTTCTGAGCATAGTCCTTAAAACCTTCGCTCGCACCCATAGACATACCCTGAAGTTGGGTACGCATGGGAGCAAGGTCGGCGTTATACTGGTATTGCTTGTAAAAAGCGGCAGCAAGGTCCTCCCAGTTGCGGACATTAGCTCCTTCTAGTTGATAGAACCATTCAAGTTGAGTCCCTGATATACTATCTTGAAAGAAATGAACCCAGAGGTTCCTATCAGCAGTATATGGTTGAATCTTTCTGACGTACGAGCGGAGGTGTAACTTTGGGCAGGAGACCCCATCGTACTTAGCAAATACAGGTGCTTTAAACTTGTGTGAGGTCACCACCCCAGATGCCAAACCCAAATCTTCAAAGTCCAACCCAGGTATCTTCTGGATCTCCATTGCGCTCAACCGGTCTTCGAGTTGCTTATACTTATCCTCGGCAGGAGGATGCTGGTCTTCATCAAAATCTGTGTCATTGTCAGAAACCACAGGGCTAGGACCCTTCCTTTCCTCTTGATTCTCTCCCCCTCCAGATGAATGAGATAGGTCAGCTTCCTGTCATAACCTATTCCCAAATCTATGACCCATATTCAGTAGAACCACCTTCTTCTTCTTCTTCTTCTTGTCCTTCAAAATAAGAGTCTTCAAATCTTGTTGACTCTTGGCCAAGTTCAAGAACATCTCCTAGAACTGAGCATTCTGAGCTTGCAGAGCCTTGATGGCTTGATCAATAGGTGTTTCAGAAGACATGTTGTGCTGAAATAAACAGCGAAGAAGATGAGAAACTTGTAAGGGTACCTGTAATGAGGTGAATGGGAATGGAATGCGTATGATATGATTTCAAAGACTTTGGGAGATTCAAATTTGTAAACCAAAATAAAACACACTTTATTAGATTAAAACTTGAAACAATGTTTAACAAATTCCTTTAAGGCGTTACAAAAGAAATACTGAAAAGCAAATCTAAACTAAAAACAATAAAAGACATCAGAATTCCCATGGTCGTTTTCCTTTCGTGCTGGCATAATTGTTGATTGTCCTCTCGTTCTCCAGCTGCCTTGTAAGCTTCGGGATCTTCCTCTCCTTCTCATGATACTTCTCTTTGTAAGTATCCATTTCTTTCCTTAACTGGATCCAGGATCTCTTCAATGCCCCAATATCAGTAGGCATGTGTGGATGGATGACCATATAAGGAACCCCTTCTTCATCAGCATGCTCCACAATCACTGGAAAAATAGCTTCATATGGCATCCCCAGCTTTTGAGCACGGGCTCTAACCCACTGGAGATATGGTTGCATTGGGAGATAAGTCTTCATTCCTATCTCATGTGGATCAGACCTGTTAACCCTGTCCCAAGCTCGTATAAACCTGCGGGGATGTCCCTCAACATCCCCCTTGAAGTCAAAGACAATGCCCGTAAGCAACAGCTCATGAGGACCGTCCCTTCGAGCTCGTCCAAACTGTCGTAAGGCCAAACAAGGATTATAGGTTATTCCTCCTCTAATTTGAAGCAATGGAACATTGGGGTATTCCCCACACCGATAATGACAACTACCCTTTCCATATCCTTAGTACTCCAAAGGATGTCCGTATGAGCAAGGGACATGATTCTGTAAGCCCAATCCATCCCTTCCTCATTCTTCAATACAGATTTGGGGAGGTGAGAAATAAACCACCTCTCCAGCAGCGATGTAAAACACATGAGAGTTCCCCTTCTCGGAACAGTACGGGTATAGAGAGCATGCAGAATATCACCTAAGAGAGTAGGCACTGGGTTACGAGACATGAAGATCTTGACTGTGTTCACATCTATGAAGGCATCTGGATTTGGTAACAGGACCAAGCCATAGATGAGGAGAGCCAGGATGTATTCAAAATCTTGAAAGTCTAAGTTGTCCTAGAATTGTTGAGCTTGATTGATCAAGAACTTAGCCAAGAAACCTTTAACCCCACTCCGAATCTCCCAGTTAGACACTACATCAGCCTTTGTCAGATGTAGGGATGAAGCAATATCCTCTGGCCTAGGATCTATCTCCAAACCTGTAAAGGGTGTCTGCTCTAGAATAGATATGCCAAGTAAGTCAGAAAACTCCTCCAAAGTAGGGATCAATTGATAGTCCGGGAAGGTGAAACAGTGATGCAACGGGTCAAAGAACTGGAACATGACACTCATCATTTGCTCATCCAACTTAAAAGTGACCAAGCTAAGGAGGTGACCATGTCTTCTAACAAAGGAAGAAGTATCAGGAACTTTTGAAACTAACTCTATGAGCTGAGCAGGGACTTGCACGAAGCTGATTCGAATGGTATTTCTACGCATAGAGGCCATGATCTGCAAAACAAAACAAAGATGAATCCCCTCGGTCTTTGAAATGGTTAGTCTAATGAAATATGCATGCGATGTCATGATGCATGATGTCATGATAAAAACACACCACAGGTATCACAGATAGCAAACATGGTAAGGGCAAACAAGTCACACAATAGCCCTTAAATTTCAGGTTGGCATGGAGTTTAGGTATTACCCTCTTTCAGTTTAGTTGGTTCAACCTGTCCTAATAATAGTAACCGGGTTCTAGAGTTTCTCAATATCACTGACCATCCTCCATCAGTCATAATTCAAGACACGCAATCTTTTCTCGCGGCCAGAACCATCTCGAGAGTATGGTCTCAATGAGTGTAGCATACTACTACTTTCTATGGCCAAGTTGGTCAATTATAGTTTCTAAGGTCAGTTGATGCTTAATGACCCATATAGCAGCCTCATACTCTCCTTGTTCCTCCACAAGGGATATCGGTACCAACTAATGTGTCACATCAACATAGCTACTGCTTCAACCGTATCGGTCTACGTTGTACAGTTCCTTCACAGTCTATTGCTACTTACCTAAAAGGTGTCCCCAGATCCGAGTTAGGATCTATAGTAACTCCGATATAAATCCCACAAAATAAAGCAAACAAATTAAACAATTGAAAACAGTATGATGAACTAATCCTAAGGTACACCCCACCTATTAAATTCCTCAGCAGAGTCGCCAGTTCTGTGATACGGTGGCCAGAACCGGGACGTTTTTCCCTATTTTTTAAGGAATTGCTGGTTTGTGTTTTACGTTTGTATTCGCAAAATGTCGCGGTAAGCAAGATTCGCCACCGACTTTTATTTTATCCAACAAGGAAAGGAAAAAAGCACAGAAAAATTCCTTTTTAGAGATATTTCTGAGTACGGGGGGGTAGATTTATAGAAAGGGAAGGTATTAGCACCCTTTCTATCCGTAGTTATCTACGGGCTCTTAGGTACTTGCTCATCATTTTCAAAATTGTTTTCTTTGTGTTTGTGTGATTTGAAAAGCTTTTGTTTTGACTTCAATTTAACTCTTGCTTCTGTCTTCAAGAGTGTAATGAAGTGTTTTTTGAAAACTTTGTTTGTAAAGGAGTGTAAGTGTGAAAATTTTGTTTTGATTGAGCAAGTACTTAAGAACTAATCTACCTACTCGAAAAAAGAATCGTTATATGCTTATTTCCTTTAGACAATGATATCCCTCTATTAGTGAGTAGGTAGCACCGTCGTTGGAGTTTTGAGGGCCAATTTGAAAGGGACGTACGGTCACTAAAGCAATGTTAGGACGTCTTAGTAGTAAGCCTAATGTCTTAGATCAATTATTCGAGGCAACAATTCCGAGGCAACCATTCCGATGCAACTTTTCCGAATCAGGACTTTGATCTTTGTTTAGACAAAAGGATGACCACTAACGCATCCCATACTCAATGACCATTTACCGAAGGCAACCAAGTGGGAGTGTACCCTAGGAGTGCGCATGTGCGAGTGATTCAGTTTTAGATTTATTATCTTTGCACATTTAGGGTTGTCTAACTGTTTTAAAATTACATACATTCTTGTCATGCATCCTAATATCATACATCTAACAGTTAATAACTTGCGGAATTTAAAATGCTGAAATTAAACTAAGCTATTACAAGGCTTCGGGTATTTACATAGCCAAAAACAAACCCTTTGAAAATAAAGCAATAAATGGAAATAAACGTCCTAATTAAACTATTACAAACTGTAGACAGTTACATCAATATGATAAATAATAAAAATAAAGCGCGCGATGAAATTAGAACGATAAGAAAAAATTAGGGTTTTGACCCTTCTAACCTAATCAAAAAGAAAATTGTTATTTTGTTGTTTTTAATATTTTTTAAAGAAAAGAAATTAGGTTTTAAAATTAAATATGCAATTAATTAGTTAATTAAATTAAAATAACTACATGACCTATTTTCGTGTTTTTTGATTATTTTTAAGAAAAGAAAATAATTAAATTAGAAATAAAACCTATTTGTTCTAATTAATTTTAATTATGTACAAAAAAGAAATTAAAGTTATCTAAATTAATCAAACATAATTTAATTAATTAATTTTTTTAATAAAAATAAAATCTAGACCTAATTTATGAAAATTATTATTTTTGTAATTTTTTTATAAAAAGAAAATAGTTTACTTGGTTAGTAAATAAATAAATAAAATTAAATAAAACAAATAAAACAAGAATAGAGAAAAGGATTTGGGCCTGAATTAGGGGGGTGCAAGAAGCAGAAATCTGGGCCCAAAATCAAGTAGTCCATGTTGACTTGCACGATCATATGCTTTGCGTTTGACTTGGCTTATGATGCTCCTCCACTGCTGGCCATCAGATCTGGATTATAGGACGCTTGTATGGTTGGATCTTGAGGGAACATGGTAGTCCCCTGGCTTGTATGCATGCGGAATCACTGAAAAGAAAATAACATAAAGCAATTTGGGGGACCTGGGATTCGAACCTAGGTCCTGAAGCAATTTCCACGCCTTCACTACCACAGCACTACTCGTTCTTATTTGTACATATAATGAATAATAATAATAATATATAAAACAAAGTGGGTTAGTGGGGCACAAAGAAAAACGCACCAGTATTCAAATACACCAATGGGAAGGTGATACATAGGTCACCCCTGACCTTGCTCCGTGGGTAAAAGTGCCAAACTTTTACCTACGGACGTTTGTCCGTAGCTACAAGCAGAGCTCGTTCAAAAATCTTCTATGAGCAATATAAATAACTCCTAACGCCATGGTTGGATTCGTCTTGTCATTATGAACCTGATGGTACCATTCATGAAGGCTAATTTTACTTGTAAACAAAAACCTAATTCGAAGCTACAAACCCTAATAATGGTGAAATCCAATATAGGCCATATCAATGCAATTAAACAATACAGAAAGCTTGCATATGTCTTAAGGGTCAAGAATATACCATTAGTTCATGCTATCAATGCCTAAATCATGGAATTCGAATTCAAGAAATGTTAGGTATCGTGACTGACTTACAGTGAGATATAGGGCTTGAAAATGCTTGGTTTCGATTGCTTTCGCTTGCTGGGAGTCTCAGGAAGTGATTGAGATAGCTAGGATGCCTTGAGGATGCCTGGAAATAGGAATTCAATCTTGCACTTTTTCTTGATTTTTCAAGTTTGTGTTCTTGATGTTGCGCCTGCTTCTAACCTAGTTTTTGGTCTGCCTCCACTCTATATGTATTGAGGAGTGAATTAGGTTTGAAAACCTGGCCTCAATCTTCCTCCATCAATGTCCTTGATCATGATTTGATTCACCTTAAAATCTTTCCAAAAATGATCCAAATCCAATCTTTTTGTGCACACATGCCTTTACACAAGTTTGATTTGATGCTAGCTGTATAATAAAACCTGAAACAAGCACAAAATCTTTTGTTTTCAATATTTTGGATTTTATATGATTTGTTTTGATTTAAATTGAATTAATTCAAATAAAAATCAAAATAAATAATAAAAACATGATAAGGACAAGTTTCAAAGGCTAGTTCTCGTGTACTATGTTGCAAACTCAAAACAAGTGAAAAAGATTGGGGCCATTTGGCAAAAATTGAAGTTTTAGGCATAGTTGACTTTTGGCAATTTTGCAAAAAAGGTCAACTTCACTAATGCATAACTTCCTCAATTTTGAATCTTTGGATGTGTTCTTGGACTTTTTAGAAATATTGAGATGTCCTCTAATCAACTCTTTTGGTCTCATCTCAATTTGATATTCCATGCTCATGTATGAAGCTTTTACAAAAAAGGTGTTTTTGTTGACTTTTCAAAATGACCTATAATGTCTAAATTCATAACTTCTTGTGAGTGCATATTTTGAACTTGGGAGATGAAGATGGATTATAGGTAATTGTATGATTTTCAAAATTAGATTTGGATGGGTCATTTCTCATAAATTATGAGAAAGTTATGCTTGGTCAAAGTTGAGTTGACTTTTCCTACAAAACCCTAATTTAGCAACTTTTGAGTCTTGATGAATTATGAGAAATCCTTGATGAATCATGATCAACCATTGATCAAATGATGAAATATACTTCAAAGTGAGGATGTTGACCAAAAATATTGAAGTTTGACTGTATATGAGCCACAGTTGACTTTTGCCCTAACATAGTTGATTTTCAGGCCTTTGAGCAATTGACTAAGCAAATTTCCTCTGTAGGGCTTGCAACTTGACATGGACGATCTTGAGAACATATTAGGATAATTTTGAGCATTTGGGGTCCCTTGGACTCAAGTATCTTGATGCAACATGAAACCCTAATTTGAGGTAGACTGCCTTAGGAGAGGGCTTGTCTGGCCAACCCTTGGACTACCTTGAGCAACTTGAGGATCTTTCTTGAAATTTTTTGAGGAATATGGGAGGGAAAATTTTGGGGTACAACAGGGTCCATTTGCCCCTGGGATCACCTTGCGGTAGTATGATGCATTTAATCACTAGATCCCCGACTTGATATTCTTGACGTCTGACCTTCTTGTTAAAAGCCTTGATCATTCGCTTTTGCTACGTCTGACCATGATAGATAGCAGTAAGTCTCTTTTCATCGATTAGATTCAGCTGATCAAGTCGAGTTTGGATCCAGTCGTCCTCTTTCAAAGCTGCATCCTTCATAATTCTGATAGAGGGTATTTGGACTTCGATGGGTAGGACTGCCTTCATGCCATACACCAAGGAATAAGGTGTTGCCCTTGTCGACGTCTGTGCTGAGGTACGGTACCCATGTAGAGCAAAGGGTAACATCTCATGTCAGTCTTTATATGTCACCGTCATCTTCTGTACAATCTTCTTGATGTTCTTGTTAGCTGCTTCAACATCCCCATTCATCTTCGGCCGGTAGGGAGAAGAGTTATGATGTTGTATATTGAACTGTTTACAGAGCTCGGTGATCATCGTGTTATTGAGATTCGTACCATTGTCAATAATAATCCTCTCTGGTACACCATATTGACATATCAGATTGTGTCGAATAAACCACGCCACGGCGTTCTTGGTTACTGTAGCAAAGGAAGCTGCCTCAACCCACTTTGTAAAGTAATCAATGGCTACCATAATGAAACGATGCCCGTTAGACGTAGTAGGTCTGATCTCACGGATCATGTTGATGCCCCATATTGCAAAGGGCCAAGGAGCTGTCAAAACATTCAGGGGAGTTGGAGGTACATGCACCTTATCAGCATAGACTTGGCACTTATGACAGGTTCGAGAATACTGATAACAATCGGTTTCCAAGGTGGACCAGTAATATCCTGCCCGTAGGATTTTCTTTGCCATGGTATGTCCACTGGAATAAGTTCTGAAGGTACCTTCATGTAGCTCTGCCATGATCCTTTATGCCTCGCTCTTTTCCACACATCGCAGTAAGGTTGAATCATGGTTACACTTATAGAGAATTCCATTACTGATGAAGAACTTCGCAGCGAACCTTCTCAGAAACTTCTTATCATTAACAGATACCCCCTTGGGGTATTCTTGAGCCTCAAGATACCTCTTTACCTCGTGAAACCAGGGTTTGTCTGCTACCTTTTCGGTGTCGATATAACAGCAGTGTGCGGGTTCATCCAACCTCTCAATGGTAATCTGGGGAGCTTCATTGTCCCATCTGACTTTGAACATAGAAGACATGGTAGCTAGCGCATCCGCCAACTGATTCTCTTCTCTTGGGAAATGTTCAAAAGTTATCTCCTCAAAGTGTGGGAGCAATGTCAGTACATATTCTCTGTAAGGAATGAGATTCGGGTGCTTCGTATCCCACTCGCCTTTGATCTGACTTATCACCAGAGCGGAATCTTCGAATACACTCAAGAACTTAATCCTCAGGTCAATAGCAGCTCGAAGACCCATGATACATGCTTCATAATCTTCCATATTGTTGGTGCAGTTAAAACATAATCGGGCGGTGAACGGAGTATGACAGCCTTCAGGAGATATAATTACAGCGCTAATGCCATTACCCAATGTGTTCGAGGCTCCATCAAAATACATAGACCATCGGGACCCCTCCTCGGGTCCTTCATCCGGTCCAGGTTCTTCGCAGTCGGTTACCAACATGATATTCTCATCCGGGAACTCGAAATTCATGGACTGGTAGTCATCCACGGCCTGATGTGCCAAATGATCTGCCAATACACTCCCCTTGATTGCTTTTTGGGTTGTGTATTAGATGTCGTACTCGGTTAAGATTATCTGCCATCTTGATATCCTTCCGGAGAGAGCGGGCTTCTCAAAAATATACTTGACCAGATCCATCTTTGATATCAATAAGGTAGTGTGAGTGAGCATATACTGTCTCAGTCGGTGAGCAGCCCATGCCAAAGCGCAGCAAGTTTTCTCAAGCAATGAGTATCGGGTCTCACAGTCGGTAAACTTTTTGCTAAGGTAATAAATGGCGTGCTCTTTTCGACCGGACTCGTCATGCTGCCCTAGCACACACCCCATTGAATTGTCTAGCACTGTCAAGTATAATATCAAAGGTCTTCCTTCAACTGGAGGCATCAGAATTGGTGGTTCTTGAAGTTATTATTTGATTCTTTCGAAAGCGGTCTAGAATTCATCATTCCACTTTACCCTTGATCGATCTTCAGAAGCTTGAAGATTGGCTCACAAGTAGTAGTCAGATATGAAATGAACCTGGCGATATAATTCAGACGTCCCAAGAAACCTCTAACTTCCTTTTCTGTGCGGGGAGCCGGCATCTCTTGTATGGATTTTACCTTTGCTGGGTCTACCTGAATACCTCTGTCGCTGACAACAAAACCCAGAAGCTTACCAGACCTTACCCCAAAGGTACACTTGTTCGGATTCAACCTCAGCTTGTACGTCTTCAATCTGTCAAACAGCTTCTGGAGATGATAAGGTTCTCTTATTCAGTCTGGGACCTGGCTAACATGTCATCAACATAAACCTCGATCTCATGGTGAATCATATCATGGAACAAAGCGACCATGGCGCGCTGATAAGTTGCCCCGGCATTCTTCAACCCAAAAGGCATTACCTTATAACAGAAGGTGCCCCACTGTTTAACGAAGGTTGTCTTCTCCATGTCCTCAGGAGCCATCTTGATCTGGTTGTAGCCAGAAAAACCATCCATGAAGGAGAATATCTTGTGTTGCACGGTGTTGTCGACTAGAACATCAATGTGAGGAAGTGGGAAGTCATCCTTGGGGCTTTCCCTGTTCATATCTCTATAGTTCACACACATTCGTACCTTACCATCCTTCTTAGGTACCGGAACAACGTTAGCAACCGATTGTGGATAGGAAGTGACAGCTAAGAATCTTGCATCGAACTGTTTCATGACCTCTGCCTTGATTTTCTCTGAAATTTTAGGGCGCATACGGCGGACCTTCTGCTTTACCGGCGGACAGTCTACTTTAGTCGACAGGCGATGTATTACAATATTAGTGTCCAAACCAGGCATGTCTTCATAAGACCAGGCGAAGATCTCAACATAGTCGTGTAGCATTTGGATTAACCATTGTTTGACACTAGGCTCCAGATTCTCACTTATTTTAACCTTTTTCATGTCTTCCTTTGTACCCAAATTCACTGACTCAACTGGCTCTTCATGTGGCTGTATGGCCCTTTCTTCCTACTGTAATAGTCTAGAAAGTTCTCCAGGCCCCTCACAATCATCCTCACCTTCGTCCTCGACTTGGTTGATCGGATTTTCGAAGTCATAACTAGCAGTAGCCGAGTTGTTATCAATGGGATCCAGAGTGGATATGGATCTACAGTATGATACGTGAGTGTGTGTAAGAGCATAGCTGTTTTGATAAAGTGAGAAACAGAAAAGAAAAAACAAGGAGCGTAAAATTTGTATGCAAGAAACGTCCAATGCTTTATTAATGATATATGAAATGACAAATAATAATCCCCCACAAGCAAAGCCAACATGCCTCGGGCAAGGCACCGGGCTGTAAAGTTTCAAATTGTTTATTACAAATCTTAAAGAAAAAGTCAATTACTGCAGAATAAAAAAAACGGGTATGAAGTCCTTCTCCGTCCAGTTATTCATTCCACCGTTGGTTGTTGGATAAATCTAGTTGTAGATGTATGAATCTTCTTCATTGTCTTCAATTGCATTAACTCCTCGATTGCTGATGTGCAGAGGAGGTCTTCCAATTCGTGCGTGCCTAACAGCCCTTTGAGCCCCTGTAGTAAAGCCCAAACCAAATTTGTCAGTTTTGTGAGTGAAATCAGGGAGCTGACCCCAATTGGTACACCCACCTTCTTCAATTATAGCCCTGGCATCCTTGACAAAAGCCATCTTCAGCAGAGGTTTGTTGGTAGTAACTTCAGTTGATGCCAAGACCTGAGGGACCTCTTCGAAGTTCTGACAAGGAGTTTCTATGAATTCCCCGTCCATCTCTATATAGCGGAAGGAATTGAGGTGACTCACCATATATTCTTCTTCACCTCGCACTGTGACAATCTTCCCCTTCACTGGGTACTTCAGCATTTGATGGAGCATGGAAGTAACTGCCCCAACCCTATGGATCCAAGGACGACCCAGCAAGCAAGAATACGATGGCTTGATATCCATTGTGTAGAAGGTGTACCCAAAAGTCTGAGAACCCACTTTGACAGGGATGTCCACCTCCTCGTGCACCATTATTTTTTATCCGTCAAAAGCCCTTACCACAATGTTACTCGACTTTAAAGTTAAACCTTCACAATCCAAATGGTCTAACGCTTTCTTTGGCAGAACATTCAGTGAGGACCCGATATCTACCAGCACATGGACCATAGTGGTGCCCCTTCACTCGATCGAGACATGCAGAGCATCATTATGATTTCTTCCTTTCGGTGTGAGATCTGCATCTGAAAAACCCAACACATTGTCAGCAGTCAGGCTGGCCACACAATCTTTAAACTGATCTGCTGAAGTTTCCTGCGGCACATGCGCAGTTTTGAGAGATGTAAACAAAGCCTTCGCATGGGCTTCAGAACACAACAGCAGAGACAACATGGAGATATTTGACGGGGTATGCCCCAGCTGTTCGATGACATTGTAGTCGCTTTTCTTGATAATTTTTAGTATTTCCTCTATTTCTTGTTTAGAGGCTTCCACAACGATTTTCTTAGGTGCCTCCGTCCAGGAAGGCTCACCTGTAATTTCCTTGCCTTGAGTCCCAGATGGCTCAGCATCAGGGGTGATAACTGGAGTAAGAATAGGAATAGTAGCGGGTGTAATAACTGGAGTAGGAACAGGAGAAATGTCAGGAGTGTTGGTTGGAGCAACAGTTGGGATAACAGTAGGCTTGATGATAGTCTTCGGGGAAATCTCGGGAGAGAAGACCCTTCCACTTCGGGTAACCTTACTAGTCCCGACAATATTACTAACATCAGTATTAGCTTCTTCATTCTTCAGCTCTTACTTAACACCATGGTAATACACATCAGCACCATAATGCCATGGGACAGCCTTGTTTGAGGTGTACGGGGTGGGACCAGGAACAGTGATTATTAGCAGAGCAACTCTTTGAATAGGTGTAACCCTAACAGGTTTTCTCAAGGAAACCTTGGAAGGATTGGCGGAAATGGATATAATGGCAACGTCTTCAGTGGGAACAACGGGAGTCATAGTCTTCTCGAATAGAATCTCTTTATTATCCATCAGGCGCTGAACACCTGACTTCAACAAACGGCAACCAGTAGGTATAATCGAACACATGTGGCAACCTTCACCACAACCCGGAAATAAACCGGCCAACAACAAATTCTTCTTAACAGTCATAAGAGGAGTATAAATTTCTTCAACAGAGGTCACAAACAAATCGGTGTCAATAGCATTAACTCCACAACCATGTTTGGGCATGGGAGCAGTTATAACATTTGGCTTTTCTAGAGCATCAAACTCTATCTCCTTGGCTTCGAGCAAGTCTTGTACTTTGTTCCTCAGAGCCCATCAATCGTTTGTATCATGGTCTGGACTCTCAGAATGGTAGGCGCATCGCGTGTTGGGATTGTATCTGGGAGAGGTAGTGTTTGGATTCTTGGGAGCCTCTCTCAAGGTCACCAAGTTGGATTTTAACATATGGGGAAGTACTTCATCCAAAGTCATGTTGATGCGGGTAAACTGTCGCTGTGGTCTTTCCATCCTTTGTTGATTGTTGCGTTGTGGAGCAATTGTGGGTCTTGGTATCACTACAGCATTTACCGTTTGAAGGTGTTCAGATCTGCTTTGGCCCCTCGGGCTATAGACTGCACTAGCTTCCTTCTTACCAGTAAAAGGTTTCTTTACCGAACTCGAAGAGGCATCCTTATGTATTTTACCACTTCGAATGCCATCTTCTACTCTTTCTCCAATTAAAATCAACTCAGTGAAACCAGTTGATGAGCTGCCGATTAAGTGATTTTAAAACGGACCATATAGCGTCCCCAGAAACATGTCAACCAACTCCCTATCAGACAACGTGGGTTGAACTCTCTCAGCCAAATCTCTCCACTTTTGAGCATAATCTTTAAAACCTTCTCCTGATCCCATGGACATACTCTGAAGTTGAGTACGAGTGGGAGCAAGGTCGGCATTATACTGATACTGCTTGTAGAAAGCAGAAGCAAGATCTTCCCAGTTTCGGACACTAGCTCCCTCCAACTGATAGAACCATTCAAGTTGAGTCCCTGACAAACAATCTTGAAATATGTGCACCCACAGATTTCTAGCAGCTGTGTGGGGATGGATCTTCCTGACATACGAGCGGAGATGGAGTTTTGGGCCGGACACGCCATCATACTTGGCAAAAAACAGAGCTTTGAACTTATGGGGGATAACCACTCCCGATACCAGTCCCAACTCTCCAAAATCCAAACCAGGTATCTTCTGAACCTCCATAGCACTCATACGGTCTTCTAACTGCTTGTATTTATCCTTGGAAGGAGGATATTGTTCATCGTTGTAATTAGTATCGTTGTCAGAAACTGCAGGACTAGGGTCCTTTTCCCTTTCTTGGTTCTCCCCGTCCTTGGATGAAGAGGTCAGATCAGTTTGATGCTTCAACCTTTCTCCGAACCTTCTACCCATATTCAGAATACCGACCTTCTTCTTCTTCTTCTCTTTCAGAATAAGGGTCTTCAGATCCTCTTGCCCCTTATCCAGACTTATGAACATCTATTGGAACTGGGCGTTATGTGCCTGAAGATCTTTGATGACTTGATCGGAAGACATTTCTGCTGAAATAAACAGCGAAGAATATGAGAAACCTGTAGTGGTACATGTAATGATGTGCATGATAATGGGATGCGCGTGTAATGATTTCAAAGACTTTGGGAGATTTAAATTTGCAAACCAAAATAAACAAAACTTTATTAGCTTAAATTTGAAGGTTCAACATGCCTTTAAGGCGTTACAAAATAAGTAAATAAAACAAATCTAAAACTAGAAAAGAAAAATCAAAAGCCCCATGGACGCTTTCTCTTTATGCTGATGTAATCATTGATCACTCTTTCTTCCTCGAGCTGCCTGGTGAACTTCAAAACCTTCCTCTCTTGCTCATGGAACTTCTCCCGGTAAGTATCCCGCTCATTCCTCAGCTGAATCCAAGACCTCTGTAACTCCCCAGAATCAGTGGGCATGTAAGGATAGAGAACCGTGTAAGGAATGCCTTCTTCATTAGTGGGCTCCACAATCACTTGTAATACGGCCGCATAAGGCATCATAAGCTTCTGGGAACGAGCTCGTACCCATTGGAGATAAGGCTGCATAGGAAGGGAAGTCTTTGGTCCCAACTCTTTGGGGTCAGATCTGTTTACCATGCCCTAAGCTCGTATGAACCTCTGGCGATGCTCCTTAACATCATCCTTATAGTCGAATACAATGTCCTCGAGAAGTAACTCATGGGGACCATCCCTTCGAGCACGACCAAATTGTCGCAAGGCTAGACAAGGACTGTAAGTTATACCCCCTCTGATACCAAGTAATGGGACATTAGGGTACCCCCCACAGCGGTCAATAACAGCAGTGTCTTCCATAGCTCGGGAACACCAAAGAATATCCGTATGAGCAAGTGACATTATTCTGTGTGACCAACCCAAACCTTCTTCATTCTTCAATATAGACCTAGGGAGGTGAGAAATAAACCACCTCGACAACAATGGCATGCAGCACATAAGAGTCCCTCTTCTCTTCATGGTACGAGTATGGAGAGCGTGCAAAATATCTCCAAGCAAGGTAGGCACAGGGTTGCGAGAAAGGAAAATCATGATAGCATTCACATCTACTAAAGAGTTCGGATAGGGAAGAGAACTAAACCATAGATAAGAAGAGCCAAGACATCCTCAAAAGTCTGAAACTCCATATCGTCCTAAAATAGTTGAGCCTGGTCTATCAGAAATTTGGCTAGAAAACCCTCGACTCCTCTTTGAGTTTCCCAATTGGATACCACGTCGGCCCGTTTCAAATGCAAAGTTAAGGCAATGACTTCTGGCTTAGGAACTTCTTCCATACCTGTGAAGGGTACCTGTTCGAGAATGGATATGCCCAATAGATGAGAGAATTCTTCCAAGGTGGGTACCAACTGATAATCTGGAGAGGTAAAGCAGTGATGCTTGGGATCGACGAACTGAAAAAGCACGCTCATCATCTGTTCATCAGGGTTTGAAGTAACCAGGCTGAGAAGTTGACCGTGTCTCTTAATGAACATAGAAGTTTCAGAAATTCTTGATACTAGCTCTTTGAGTTGGGATGGTATCTCCACGAAGCTGATTCGGATAGTATTTCTATGCACGGAAGCCATGATCTGCAAAACAGAACAAAGATAAATTCCCTTGGTCTTTAAAATGGTTAGTGTAATGAAGCATGAATGTCATGTTATGATGCATGATGTCATGATAAACCACAGGTATAGCAAACACAAGTATGGCAAATACAATCAAATCACACAAAGCCCTTAGGTTTAAGGCTTGCATGAGGTCAAAGGTAATGCCCTCTTGAAGTTAAGTTGGTTTGAAACCTGTCCTAGAAAATTAATCGGGTTCTAGTGGATCTCAATATCACTGACCATCCTCCATCGGTTATGGTTTCAGCTCACGCAATCTTTTCTTGCAGCCGAAATATTCCGAGAGTATGATCTCAATGAGTGTAGCATCGAGTATCAACCAGTTCTCAGCTCTACACCGAGGTCGGCTATCTCTCTACTTTCTAATGGCCAAGTTGGACGTTTAAAGGTTCTAAGGTCAGTTGATGCTTAACGACACCATGCAGCGGCCCCGTATTCTCCTCGTTTCTCCACAAGGGATATCGGTACCAACCAAAGTGCCACACCAATGTAGCTACTGCTTCAACTGTATCGGTTTACGCTGTACAGTTCCCTCACGGTCTATTTCTACTTACCTAAAAGGTATTCCCTAGATCCGGGTGTAGGATCTATAGTAACCCCAAACAAAACCCTCAAAAGTAAAGTAAACAAAGAAATCAATAGAAGTAATTATGATGACCTAGATCCTAAGGTTTACCCCACTAATTCATCCCCGGCAGAGTCGCCAGTTCTGTGATACGGTGGCAGAATCGATTGTTTGATGCTGGTTTGCATTTTGCGTTTTTTGTTTGCAAAATGTCGCGGTAAGCAAGAGTCGCCACCGACTTTTATTTCATCCAATTGGAAAGGAAAAAAGTACAGAAAAAATCCTTTTTCGAGATATTCTGAGTACGGGGGGTAGATTATAGAAAGGGAAGGTGTTAGCACCCTTTCTATCCATGGTTTTCCAGGGATCTTAGGTACTTGCTCATTTTTAAATTGCTTCTGTGTTCTTTGTTTTGAAAATGTTTTACTTCGTGATAACCCTTGTATCAGTCCTCAAAGGTGTGACGAAGTTGTTTTGAAAAATTGTTTGAAAATGTGTAAGTGTTAAAAGTTTTGATTTGAGAAAGTACCTACTAGCATCTACTTACTCGAAAAAAGATTGTTTCTATTCTTGTTTCCTTTAGACAGCGCTATCCTACTATTGAGAAATAGGTAGCACCGTCGTTAGAATTTGTAAGGGTCAATTCTAAAGGGACGTACGGTCACTAAAGCAATATTAGGACACCTTAGTAATAACCCTAGAGTCTTAAGATCTTTCGAGGCAACATTTCTGAGGCAACGTTTCCGAGGCAACATTCGAATGGGACATTTTGATCTTTTTAGACTGGAGGGCAACCACTAAGACACCATATGCTTAATGATTGTTTACCGAAGGAAACCGAAGTGAGAGTATACCCTAAGAGTGATATGTGCGAGTGATTTGTTTCAGTTATTTATCTTTGCACATTAGGATTTTCTAACCATTTTAAATTTGTCATGCATTCTTGCCATACAATCCTATTATCATACATCTAGACAAGTAAATATTTGCAGGAAATTAAAAGTGCGAGGAAGTAAAACCTAGCTATTACAAGGCTTCGAGGAGGGGGATTAATTACATAACCAAAAATCGGGGATTTAAAGCAAGAAATAAAACTCTAATTTAACTATTACAAACCCTGAACAGTTACAAAATAATGGAAAAAGATAATTAACAAGCGCGCGGCAAATTAAATACGAGGATGTTAATTAATAACTTAAAACCCTAATTGAGAGAAAGAAATTTTTGTGGATTTTTATTTGAGAAAACAATTAAATCACAAATTAATTAAGCCTAATTCCTAATTGTTTTTAGTTATGAAAGAAATTAAAGTTCCCCTAAATTAATTAAACTAATTAATTAAAAATAATATTTCTTGAGAAAATAAGTCTTTTTGTGATTTTTTGATTTTTTAATTTAATAAAATAATTTTTGTGTTGATTGAACAAAACTAAATAATTAAAGAAAAGAAATTAAAGAAATATGGTAGAAATAACCAAATAGGCTTGCTGTCAGCAGATCTGGGGGTGCTGATCTTTTGAAACCCAGAAGGATGGCTCAGAGTCTAGCGCCTGATCCTATGAGACCATCTTCTGGGGACTCGTGGTGGACTTGCATATGCTGGCGCTGGATCTAGCTGGAGATGGATCCAGAGGAGGATGATCCTCAGAAGGAGAGGTGTATGGAACCTGCTGGAGATGGATCCAGAAGATGATGGTCCTCAGAAGGAGAGGTGTATGGAACCTGCTGGAGATGGATCCAGAAGATGGTGGTCCTCAGAAGGTGAGGTGTATGGAACCTGCTGGAGATGGATCCAGAAGATGGTGGTTCTCATAAGGTGAGGTGTATAGAACCTGCTGGAGATGGATCCAGAAGATGGTGGTTCTCAGAAGGTGAGATGTGCTGCTAGATCTGGTGAAAATAATGGAGAAAATGCCAAAAGCTCACGCCTGGAATCGAACCCAGGACATGAGCCTCTGACTTCCTTCCTCTGACCAACTACGCTGGATGTTAACTTGTTCATATGAAAAGAAAAAACAAATAATATATTGGAAAACAAGTTAGTGGCCAGAAAAATGCGCCAGAATTTAAACCAGCCAGTCAGGTTGTGACACACTATCGTCTTCTTCCCTGTCCTTCGTTTTAGGCTCTGAACCTTTACCTACAAACGCAAGTCTGTTGCTAAAAACCTGTGTTATTCAATAATCAAGCACACGCAATATAAATTCAATTGGGGACCATGAATCAACTGGGTTTGAAACTCTGATCATCATGGTAACCATTGTGATGCGGTGGGATAACTGACTTGAGGTTTTTCGTTTTATCGCAAATGTTGCGGTTAGCAAGAGTCGCCACTGACTTTTCTTTTATCCAAAAGGAAAGGTGAAAAAGCACGGGAAAGACCTTTGAGATGTTTTCTTGAGTTCGGGGGGTAGATTATGAAAAGGGAAGGTGCTAGCACCCTTTTCATCCATGGTTTTCCATGGGCTCTTAGTTACTTGCTTAGATCACTTGCTTTGGTTTGTTTGAAATGGTGTTTGGTGTGATTTTGAAAGTATTTTGTAAAAGAGGCCATTCGTTTAGGCAATCTTTGTAATGATTCTCGTTCGTAAGAATGTATACAAAGATATTTGTCTTTTGAAAATGTTTTCAATGTTTGTAAGATGTTTTTGAAATGTGTGTGTGTTTGTTTTGAAAATAGCAAGGATTTTGTTTGAAAGGGGGCAAGTAACTAGAAGTAATATACCTACTCAAATGTCTTTCTTATGCATTTTCTATTCCTTTGATATTTTTGGCTTACCATTGATTTGGTAAGCAACCCTATCTTTAGATGTAAACGGGACAGGCGTGGGTCATCATATAACCATGATTAGCAAGGTTGCAAAGTATCTTAGCATTTTGAGGGACCAAGATCATTTTGTAAGGCAACTTTTGAATAGCGTCATCGAGGGACTATGATATTATTTTTGTTTTGTTTTGCCAAGATACTTCGCATGCGTAACATGGCTATTTTTTTTTAGGAAACCAAGTGGGAGAAATCCTAAGGGTGCTTGTGTGCAAGTGCATCATTTTCATTCTTTTGATTTTGTCTTACATTTAGGGTTTTCTATTTGTTTTATTTTGTTCTTGCCATACAAACCCTAATTACTAATCATGGCATATGAAAGCAATAAATGATGTAATGTAAATATACTAAGCTATTACAACAATTTTATGGGAGGGGGGAATACAAGTTTGAATGGGGATTTGCACAAATATAAAGCTAAATACATTATTACAACCAAATCGAATTTGTGTGAATTAAGATAAATACAAAACAATATTTAAAATGTAATGCAATGTACATGTAAAGAAAATATTTTTGTGTCTTGTTTTTATGTAAAAAGAATATTTAATCTAACCCTAAAAATATAAGGAAAAAGATTTAATTTTTGAAAGGGGTTTAACCCTAATTTTATTTAATAGAAAATAAAGTTTCTATATTATTATTTTGTGCATTTTTCTTGTATAAAATAATAAATAATATTGCATATAAATGTTAAAATTAAGTATATGTAAAAATGAGTATTTTTAAGTATGAAATGAAAAATAAATTGAAATAAATATGTTTAATTATTTTTACAAGTTTATTAAGAAAATAAGTGATATCCTATTTAAAATAAAATATATTTTATATGAGAAATATTAAATAAATAAAAAAATAAAAGTGAAAAATTATAAATTTATATTTTTTAAGATTTTTTTATGCATTAAAAGAAATATTTAAAATATTAAATATATAAATATATAAATAAAACAAATAAGAAATAAAAATGTAGAAAGAGTTGGCAGGGGGTGATGCAACAAATTTGTGGTAATGTTAGCAAAAATATTGGCCCATAGCAAAAGCCCAAACCTGCAAAAAAATGTCAAAAAACTGAAAAGGAAAAAATGCCAAAATGCAAAAGTAGCGTGCAGGTTCGAACCTAGGACATGGGTCTCACCAGCGTGCTGCTTTACCACTGGGGTGGTCATACATCCATTGTCTTTACTGAAACAAAAATAATATATTACAAAACGCGTCCTTGTCCTGTTTCATCTTCTTCCTCAAGCCTTGGCCGGATCCCCTGTAACTTCCTCATGCTTCCATAAAAATGAAAACTTGTAACTTGAAAAATGTAGCATTTGAACTCACGAATCCAACCATATAAGTTATGTAATCTAACTATCAAATATCAAAGAGAATTTTAAAAGCCCCAAATTCTAACCTAATATTTTCAGAGATTTCAACTTCCAAATTCTCTTAGCACAAGTAAAATCAATGCAAGATAATGATATGTACAGCTTCGTTATGATGAGAACTACACTTTTTATTCACAGATCGTGGCCTAAGGTTGCCTGTACAAGGAGATAGAGTTTGAAAATTTACCTCCTTCAGTTGGAATCGTGTATGGAAATGTAGTGACTTTAATGGAGGCCGGGTGCTTGCTTGAGCTTCCTTGAGCTTCCCTGAATCTATTCCAACCTTTGCCTTGCTCTGAAAGTGGCTAGAACTCCCTGACCAAGTCCAACTGCAAGCTTCAAAGTCAACAATGGAAGATGGTGGAAATGAGGATACATAACAGGGATGATGGTTTGGATGGGTTTGATATCAAGTATGTAAGGTATTGGAATGATCTAAACATAAAACGCACGAGCCAAATGGAAGCTGGATGTGTTTGTGCAGAAACTGTATGTTTTGGACAGTTTTTGGTGTTTTGCTTGCTCTCAGTGTTTCAGGTCTTGGCTTGGTGTTTTATGTGTTGCATATAGTTTTTATATTAGCATTGAAATGATTTTAGGTCAGCTCTCTATCAGCTGCGCAAGCCCTAGCCTTTTTGCAACTTTTCTTGTACTTGAAGCAAAGTGATAAGACAAAGCTCACATGCTTGTACCAGCATGCTTTAGGGTTGGTATGAGTTTGTACAAGTTGCTTGAGACCTGTGCGGTTTGTATGCATCAAGGGGACATGTTCAAAGCTCAAAAATATAAATTTTGCAAAAGTGGTTCTTTATGAAAATGGCAATGGAACCTTTTTGCCATAAGTGGAATTATAAGTTGGGTAAAGGTTCAAAAGCATGGATAGAGTCTTTGTCAACTGAGTAAGCATTTAATTAAGGAGTGTGTGGCAAGTTTAGGACCTGTACAGCATGAAATAGCCAGCATAGGATTGATTTGCAACTTGGTTCTTCATGAAATGGCTTGAACAAAAAGTGAGAAAATGCCAATTTCCTCTCTTCGATTCTCTCTACTCAAACATGATCTTGGAGAGTTCTTGGACATTTTGGAAAGCTTGAAATGTTCTCTATAATCCATATTTGAAATGCATTTTTATATACTTCTTGGAACTAGGTGAAAAATTGCCATGAAGTTGGGTCCAAAACCTGCCTAAATTAGGGCAAAATTTCACTAAGTTAAGAAGTTCATGACCATGTATTCACAAATTTATAACTTGAGATCCAAGCATCTTTAGGGAAATTTTTTTGAAGAAAAGTTGTTGATTTCATGTATATATACAACTTTCATGTTGGGAAGTTTCCTTGAATCATTAGGCATCATGGTGAAAAAGTGGTGTAAAGTTGAGAAAAAATAAGAAATTTTCTATACTTAGAAAATTTCTAAGTTAGAAAAATTTCAAATTCAAAACCCTAATTTTCAAAATTGGTTTTATTGATGAACAAGGTTCACATTTGGAAATGTTTTGATGAATTATGACTCTTGGTACTTGATTTTGACCAAAAAGTCAAAGTTTGACTTTTCAGTGTACAGTTGACTTTTGATCAGTTGACTGTAAATTTTATCTGTCAATCCAATGAATTTGAAATGTTTTGAGCCATGTAATTAAGTAAATATGATGCCATTGAATCCTTGAAATAATGCTTGAACTCAATTGGTCATTTGCTAGGTTAAAAATCCGAAATTGCCCTTCTTCAGTCAAAACCCTAATTTTGACCATTTTGCCCTTTTGATGATTTGATCAAGTTTCTTGAGGAGTTGTGATCCAAACTTGATCAAATGGTACATATGAGTCTAAAATGTTGATGTGGATCAAAAATTATGAAGTTTGACTGTAAATTGGCCATGGTTGACTTTTTCCCCAATACAACTGATTTTTAGGTCAATTATCCAATTGACTGATCAAAAATGTGGTTCAAGGCTTGAAACTTATCATGAGCAATCTTAGGGTTCCAAAATGATGTATGAAAGTCACATGAAGTATTGATGGTCCAAAAATCCTTGTGCAAACTCAAACCCTAATTTGGGGTTATCAGTGCAAGATGAGATGTCTTGAGCTAAGCAAACCCTGATCTTGTCTTGAGTCAAGGAATTCTTGTGAGAAAAGTATTGATAAGTGAGAGGGAAAATTTTGGGGTACAACACCCATTATCAGGCCTAATTTTGCTTAAATCACAAAACTCCAAATTGGAGCACGAAACCCTAGCAATGGCAAAAGCTTGTTCCTGCACTGTAACTTAAATCAAACTATCCAGAAACATTGGAAACATGATGATGAACACAAATATGTAACTTAAACATGCTAAAGATGCAAGAATTACAGTAATCGAATTTGAATAATTTTGCAAACCGTGAGAGTGATATGGAGCGATTCGGGACGTGTAGAGGTGTGCAATCGATTGGAGAAGCTTCCTGAGATGTCCAAGAATGTATTGCTAGCCTTGAAACTCCTTGAGGACGGCTCTAAGATGTATTTCGACCTCACACTTTTTGTCCAAAGTTTCAGTTTTCTTAGGACAGTTTCACGCCTCCAATCCTCCTTTTCTTGATCTGGAATTGTTATGCCCTTATAGTAGACTTAATTAGGTCAACAAATTTGTATCGAATCTTGAAATTTGATGAGATTTGATTTGATTCTCTAACCATATGCAAACTTGCTATTTTGAGCCAAATCTTCCCTTTCTTGTACCAATTATGCCTGATTCGTTTTGGCCTTGATAATTCAGCATATTCTAATTGCCAACCTGTCCAAAAACCAAATCAAATCATATCTTTGCTATTATTCATCAATTATTTGATTTAATTTATTTTTTAATTAACAAAAAATCAAAATAAATTGAAAAATGAAGCAAATAATGTGTGGGTAAATCATTGAGTCGTGGACCACATTGTAAGTGAGGTGTAAGCATAAAAAGTTAGGCCCATTTAGCAAAAAAATGCATTTGTGAGCACATTTGACTTTTGGCAATTTTGCAAAAAGGGTCAACTTTGACAAGGCATAACTCCTCCAATTTTAACCCTAGAGAGTTTTTCTTGGACTTTTTAGAAATCTTAGGGTGTCCCCTAAGCAAACCTTTTTGTCTCATCTCAATTGAGTATTCGATGTTCATGTATGAAGCTTTGACCCAAAAGGTGTTTTTGTTGACTTTTCAAAAGGACCTATAATGTCAAAATTCATATCTTTCTATGAGTGCATATTCTGAACTTGTGAGCTGAATATGAATTGTAGGGAATTGCATCCTCTCCAAAATGAGCTTTGGATGGAAAATTTATGATAAAGTATGAAGAAGTTATGCTTGGTCAAAGTTGGGTTGACTTTTCCTACAAAACCCTAATTTGGCAACTTTTGGGTTTTGATGAATTTGGAGCATCCCTTGAGGATTCATGATCAACCCTTGATAAAATGATGGATATAACTTCAAAATGTTGATGTTGACCAAAAATCTTAAAGTTTGACTGTATGTGGGCCACAATTGACTTTTGACTTAATACAGTCGATTCTCAAGTATCTGAGCAGTTGGCTGAGCAAACTTCTTATGCAAGGCTTGAAACTTGGCATGGATGATCTTGGGAACATATTAGGACCTTGGAATTCATTTGGGATCCTTTGGACTCGAGCATATTGATGAAAAATGAAACTCTAATTTGAGGTATACTGCCTTAGGAGAGAGTTGGTCTAGTCAACTCTTGAACTTCCTTGAGCAATTTGGGGACCTCACTTGCCATGTGTTGAGAAATATGGGAGGGAAAATTTTGGGGAACAACAGTATCTACCGCAAGGAAGAAAGTACATCGACAAAAAGTCTTTGATCGATCAATGTTGGGATTTCGGGACTCACATAAGGTCAAAGGAGTCCCCAATGAAATTTCCCCCTTGTGGTATTGCTAATGTTGGTCAATTCGACGTGTCTTTGATCCTCATTGTTGTACCCCAAAATTTTCCCTCTCATTTCTCAGGAAAACGCCCTGGATTTTCAAAGTTTTCTCTTAAAACGAATCCAAGCCTTGAATTATCATTTCTTTCCAAGCAAGCCATTTACAAGGGCAAAATGGTCATTTGCATGCTGAAAAGTCAAACTTTGGTTTTTGGATCAAAATCAAAATACAAAAATCATATTTCATCAAGACATGTTGGAATATGAAGTTTGTTTCGTCAAGAAGCTCAAAAGTCAAATTTTACCCTGGAAAACTTAAATTCTAAATACTTAGAATTTTTTCTAAAGTATTTAAGAAAAAATGACACTTCAGAACTTCTGAACCAACCTTCAGGCAGGAGCAGTCAGAAGATGCAAACTTAGCTCAGCACATAACATTCAGTCAGAATGTAGCTCTTCAGCATCTACGCCAGCTCAGTCAGAAGTTTCCAGAAGATTATAAAATGTGATGAAAAATCTGAATGCTCCTTCAGAACATGCTGGAATCAAAAGGTAAGGGGGTCAGAAGATTGGGTGCTACACTGAAGCAGAATCTCTAACTCCAGAGTTTTCAGAGGCAAATCAAAGAGACATGCTGGAAAGCCTGGGGAGCCCTCAGAATTTGCTGAGGCCACAAGATACCAAGATCAGAACTTGGGTGTGTTGTTTTGGGCTATGCTGAAGTGGAACTGCTGGCTCAGATTTAAGTAATGATGCAAATCTCATATTACAAGATTTCTGATTTTTGACCAATTTCATCACCATTTAATGCTCATTAATGCTCACAACCACTTTTGAGTATTTGTCTAAAGGGTCTCTCCACGTGTAGCATAACAACGCTTTTGTGCAGATTTAGGTATGGGTCTATGTGCTACTTTTTGCTTATGGTTGTCACTTTTCCTTAATCCTCGCTTACTAACCCAGCCTAGGCTAAAAGCTGTCAATCATCACAACTTTTTATGAACTTTCTTCAAGAGTCAGTCAGCATCTAGTGCATGATATTGGCGCCACTTAATGTTTTAAAAACCCACAAAGCTTTGCCTATAAATAGAACACCATTGTCCACTGAAAAAGCCCGGTCCAAGTTCAGAAAAATTGCTGAAAAGAAACAGAAAGTTTTAGCAAGAAAACACCTTGAATCTTTGCCCAAAATTCCCAGAGTTTCAAAAACTGTAAACACAGCATACAAACCATTAACTTTGAATTTCCTGCTTACAAACCACCTACAACTCACATACACACACATATACCCTCCATCCATCCATTCAAAGAACCTGTTCAGAACATCATCAGAGTTAAGACTAACTCCAGTTCACAGAATTTCTTCCAGCGGCAAGGTAAGCATCTGCTGACTCTCACCATACTGCTTAAGCATCACCAGATTTGCATGCTCAAAAAAACACAATGTAGATATCATGCTTCTGATGTTGTACATGTTTTGAGATTTTTACGCCTTTGCATGCTTAAGTAGAGAATGAATCAGTTCAGAACTGTCTTGAAGAAACTGAAACTCAGAGTTAGTATTAGCAAAGGCATCCTTGTCTCTGATTTTTTATTCTGGTTTCCCTCATTTCTGAAGCACTATGACACCTGTTGAAACTGCCTTAGGCATGTCTTCTGTTTTGTGGAGAAATAACCAAATTGCAGATGTTCTGACTAGCACAGAGGGAGACCAAGTTCTGACTTTGACGCCAGCACTTCTGGGGCCTGTTTTGTCATCAGTAATATCAAAACTTATGAAAATTATTATGTTCCCAGCAGGGTCAGAACTTCTGACCCCATACATTTTCACTAACAGGTTTCTGTTTTATAGCGTACCAGGGTCAGAACCTCTGACCTATACATTTTCACTAGCAGGTTGTTGTTCTGCAGCAGGCCAGGGTCAGAACTTCTGACTTCCTCTCAGCAGCACGCTGACCCTTTTCTTTTCTCCTTCTTTCTTCCCCTTGTTATTTTCTTTATTTTTCTCGCTGGTACTCCCCATTCATAAATTTGTACCCCTACCCCCTAAATATTGTAATAGTGTAGGACTTTACATTTCCGCATTTTATTGCTTTCAAGTTTAAATGCTAGTGATTAGGATATGTATGGCAAGATAAAATCAATGAAATAGAAAATCCTAATTCAAGATAAAATCATGCATGCAATCATACACACTTGCACACAAACACCCTTAGGGTTTCTCCACTTGGTTGCGTTATACAAAAATAACCATATTACGCATGGAAAGTATCTTGGTAAAACAAACAAAATCAAAAGATCATAGTCCCTCGATGACGTTATTCAAGGTTGCCTTACAAAATGATCTTAGTCCCTCGAAATGATAAGATACTTTGCAACATTGCTAATCATGGTTATACGATGACCCGCGCCCGTCCCGTTAAACTCCAAAGATAGGGTTGCTTACCAAATCAATGGTAAGACGACAATGTCAAAGGAATAGAAAATGCATAAGAAAGACATTTGAGTAGGTAGATTTCTTCTAGTTACTTGCTCTATTTCCAAACAATTATCCTTGCTATTTTCGAAAATACACACATTCCCAAAACATTTTACAAACATTGAAAACATTTCAAAAGACAAACATCTTTGTATAAATTCTTACGAACAAGAATCATTACAAAGATTGCCCAAACGAATGGCCTCTTTTTACAAAATACTTTCAAAACCACACCAAACACATTTTCAAACAAACAAAAGAAAGTTGATCTAGCAAGTAACTAAGAGCCCATGGAAAACCATGGATGAAAAGGGTGATAATACCTTCCCTTTTCATAACTACCCCCCGAACTCAAGAAAACATCTCAAAGGTCTTTCCTGTGATTTTTCACCTTTCCTTTTGGATAAAAGAAAAGTCGGTGGCGACTCTTGCTAAACCGCAACATTTGCAAACACAAACGCAAACCCTCAAGTCAGTTCTCCCACCGTATCACACTCATCAACTACAGAAGTGTTCAATGGAACCACTACTCATCCTTAGGGATATGTGGATCTGATGGTTTTGTTGGCAATGGAAAGGATATTCAAGTGGTAAATTCTTATTTCTTATTATTTCTTATACGAGTGTTTACAATTGTATCATGGGATGACCCTTTGCAGCCATGTTGGACGTTGTTTCCTCGTCGGTGCACCTCAAGTTCGAGCTCCATAACTTTCAAGGAGAACCAGTCACAATTAGTGCTGACTTAGAGGGAGAAAAACGAATAACCAAGCCCTCCAAAAAGATCAGGGTGAAGGCATAACCATGGAGATAAATGTCACCTATCTCAACGGGTAAATCAACAAAATGGGCTTATGTCCTCCAAAAAGTGGCTAAACCGGCCAAAAAGATCAAAGGAATAAGTGGTAGTGGCCCGCCTGGTTATATTTCTTATTCTTCATTCATATCGAATACTTTACTTGTAACATTTATCTCTTATGTATGTGTAATTTCTGGATATAGTAAATAAAGTGATGCTTTCTAAAATAATCCTTTCTTTATGATTATGCATAAAAATAGGAAATCCAAGGTATAACCAAAGATATGAATGCTCGATGCGCATATAAATCTAGGGGTGTTATCGAAGACGCTTTGCACGTTTGGCTACAACAATTAATTCCCCACATAAAGTTAGGGGTTCTGACGAAGACACTTGCACGTCCAGCTAAAGCAATCAATTTCCCAAATAAAGTCAAGGGTGTTGTTGGATATGTTTTTCACAACCGACTAAATCAACCAATTCCCCACATGCAATAACGACCCACCCCGTTTGACAACTAGTCACTCCAGATTCTGTGTTGAGTTGTCCACACAACTACCTCTAATCAAATTTTCATATGGTAGGGGGACGAGGAACTGACCTTTGGCTGGAAATGACCCTAATGACGTCCAATTAACTTTGAGGGAAGACCTTGTAAGTTCACAAAGATATGAAGCCATGCACTCAAGGACATCAAAATTCACCTCAAGTGGGTAACAAAAAGCATTTCATTTCATAATAATTATTTTACATACTCTTCCATTACAAATTATTGTACAAATGGTGCATATAAAAAAGGGGTGGGACCCCAGCAAGGCTAATTCCAATGAGAATTAATTTTCCCACCTTAAGCTGCTTGATTCAGCCATATTTTCTCCCTAGAAAGCGTCAAGGGGTAGTGAAGGTGTTCCACTTACTATAAAGCATTTTCAAATGAATGTGAAACCGCCACAAGGGTGGAACTCGTACATCCAACCAGTTGATTAGTTAGGGAAGTGTTATACGAATGCAAGAACTCAAATTATTTTTAACTAAACCTTAAATTGCTTAGAACTATACACAGAGCTTGGTCTTGTATTTATGTAGTCCTCGGTAAATGAGCATCATGGTCGAATAGAGAGCCAGGAAGCTTCAAGAGAAAAAACACATTCCCCACCCTTGAGAAAGAGGTAGAAGCCTTATTTACTTCATGCAAGTACATATACCACTAAAGTTTTAGGTCGTGGACATTATCCTTCATATGCTACTTTTCAGCGTGGTGTTAGTCGGACCAAAAATCCTCTTAGTGATCAGATGCACCAAGGGTTAAAGTTGTTGAGGCACGCCGGATGTATTGAGCCAGAGTACCCAATTATCCCACCAAAATAGGACCTGAGAAGCTATCCAATTAAGTGCATTCCTTGTCCAAAGAAGAAGGATAACGACCCCCTGACAGAATAAGAACCAAATCACATTAGTAGAGGGGCGAGTAGTCAGACCGGGCATATTTGGTAAAGTCGATAAGTTCTCTACAACAATGTCAT